>CAFUXE010003133.1:831447-843107 GCA_903364295.1 Serranus cabrilla | reverse complement strand
GATCACCACTTGGCTGGTGTAACCCGAAAGATCCCTGTTCTACTGGTACTCGTGTATGTGTGTGTGTGTGTGTGTTAGGGGTTTGAGGGGGGACACAATGTGAGAAGTGACACGCTCTCACTAACGCACTGAAACACACGAGAAGAAATGGCTTTGTGCCTACAAGGGAACACACAGGCTTTGCTTTGAGAGTGTACAACCAGTGTGTTAGACTACAAGAGAGCAATTACAGCAGTGTTAAAAAAGGACAACCTGACAGACAAAACACAATTACAAGTGTGTCTCTGTGTGTGAAGTGTGTGTGGATGCTTCTCACATAGAGGACAAATCTTGAGACAGATGTTGTTGTTAATAACACTTCTTCTTTCTACTTTAACTGTCTCATATGTGTTATGTATTTACTAAACAGTCATAATTTCATACTTTTAAGGATGAGGGGTTCTGCTATTAAAAACTTTAAGCCTGTGGAATGAAGGCCTGGACAAGGCTGGATGAACAGTGTGAAGAGTGTAACGCCAGCAAGAAAACTCAGCAACAAAGCTTCAGACTGAATAACAAGGACACAGGCTACTGAGATATTGAGTGTGTTTTTCTGCTGTTTCTTGCTCTCCATGCTGCTTCTGTGGCTGCCGAGGGCTGAAGCTGAGCGCATCACTTCACAGCACCTCTATGGTCCCTGCTCTGAAGAAGTGTGTGTGTCATCATGTGTTGCAGTCAACCTCGTGTAGAAGTAGACTTGCATTCTGGAGTCTAAAAGAAGTCACTCAGACCAGCTGCAGTGAGCGAGGGTTAGTGAGAGTTGGTCTTTTTGTCTATCTGAGTGTGTCAAAGTGGACTACTTCCCGGTCTGTCTCTTTTCAGTGAGAGACGAACAGGTCAGCATGCTATTTGTCAAAAATAAACTTATACTGACAGCTTTTGGCTGTTACATAAACACTGTCAGACAAAGCATCCGCAGCTAGAATAAAATCAGCTCAAATCTCAATGTCAGTGTTTGCTTCAAAAAAATGTGGGCTATGTAAGATATATTCTATAAAAATGACAAAAATAGTAGCTAAAGCTTTAGACATAACCTTGAATCAAACGTTCCAAAAGGTAAATGGGTTTCAATTTGTTAGCCCTTCATCACAAAGGTGAAACATTTTTCTAAGACCCTCATTCCTCTCCTCTGTTCTGTCACGTAGAGGTCCAAGTCTCCGCTCACCCTCTCTGTTCTTACCAACTGGAGGTTGGTGTCTTAGCAAGGCAGCTTGTGCCCTCTAGTGCACGTCACACTCCAAGTTCCTTGCAACTGTACTCTCTACTGTTATCCTACCACTTGTACATGCTCTGGCAGTAGAACAAAGGAAGTAGATGTCAAGGTATTTTAAATGTAAATCAGGTTTTACGAACACGGGGCCCTCAAAAAATTATTCTCAAAGTGCAGTTTTTTCCACATCCACAAAAATCAGTAGTCTGAGTATTTTTTCAGCCTCCCCATGAGCGTTCAAAAAACAATAATCCATGACTGGATAGTGACTAGTAAACTCTAAGAGCAATGAAATGAAGGAGCGCTGTAGTGTTAAATTGGTCAATGTATCTATGTACACTGAGTGCAATGTGAGAGAAGGGACATGAGGACACAGTGCGCCCCACCCTCTGCATAATGGGAGGTTACAAGACGATGTGGGGGTGTATGTCTGGGGAGTGCTGCTGAACTCCCGTAACCTCAATTATTCAGCATTAGGCCCTGCTATTGATTTCCTGTTGGATCGACTTACTGAGTCTCGAGCATTGGGACAGTGACATGCTATAGCCTTCCCTGGGAGGGATCTTTAAGAATGGATGGATGGATGGGAGTCTGTTAGGAGGGAGAGAGAGAGAAAAGAGATACAGATCCACGGAGAGGACGGTGTAATTAAAGATAGCCCTTATCAAGGCTGTGATAGATGAAGATGTCACAGCCTGTGGGGCTGGTTGGTGCTTACTTAGGCCAGGGTTAGTTTGGCTGAACGACCTTGGGGAGGGAGGGTGACGTTGCGTTGAGGGCAGAGGGTTCCCATGACTGGGTCTCCCACTGAGGGAGGGACAATATTTATGTTGGAAAGGAAAACTCTGTGGCTGTCAGATATATATGGGGGAAGACTAATTGGTTGAGGATATGGGTATTATTACTGATGTTGAAGTTCTGGGGGAGTTGGGCCATTTTCTCAAGCGTCCATCAGTGCCCAAGCCGACCTCAGTGAAAAACGAATAACAAAGCTATGCCAGGCAAAGTCAGCCTCAATATTTCTCACACTTACTGCAACCATCAGCTGTGAAAACAAGTGACAACACATGCTGACAACACAAGGAAACAACACAGCATTCCACGTTAATAATACATGAGTAACTTTCTCTTTCACCCTCTAGGTCTGATTCTGGTCATATGTAGGTCTGTCTTCTTCTGTACCTGGCTGCATGGTCAGACATGGGTCAGGTTCCAAATAGAACAGATGGCAGGAGTTGCCTTTCTGCAGTTTCTCCTTGGCCCAACCTTGAGAAGCTGTGCGGGGCTGAGCAGAGCACTGATCTGGGCTGAGCTGGTTTGGAGGTTGAAGACTGGAGGGGGCAAATCTGAGGCCTGTTGCCTGACAGAGCGCACGCTAATTTGAAGAGGCTGAGGTAGATGTGGGGTACTGAGGTGTTGGGAAAGGTGAGAGCGTGCTGGAGTGAGGAAGATATCTTCAGACTGAATTTAGCGTCGCACTTTTCTTAAATGGTTCGAAGAAACTGTTAAATTGCACTTGTTTCCAATGCAGTTCGAGAATGTTAATGAATCTGGAAGAGAGAAACCTTGCCATCTATTTCAAGTACTTTTAATAATCAATGTAAAAAAGTTTGACTATTTATGGAACCTTTAATGGCCAATGTTAACAGTTTTATAGAAAGGTAACTTAAGAGGTTGCTTACAGGTAAAAATTGTTTAAAAAAAAAAGTTTTTTTCATGAATCTAAGACACTATTCAATTTATTCCACACAATTACTGTATATATTTCTGTAGTCTGCTACAGCACAATGGCATGGTATGAAGTTGATCACAATTGAGATCAACTTCAAAGTGTGAAAAATGTTTTTCAGCAATTTGTAGCATATTTCATACAATGAGGAGAGCTTGTAACACAAAAACTGTGCAGTGGTAAAACCCAGTCGCCAGAATAAAAGCTTACATTTTACATTTCTGCAAACTGCAGGTATGCTGAAACACAAGTATGCTGAATGTGAATTTCTCTGAACTGCTGATGTAAACACTTGGTATCAGTTTACATGCTAAACAACCTTTACAAGGTAAAGACATCAAAACCAGTTAGTAAAGGTTAGGTAAAAGAATAGGGTTAGGCTTTCACACATTAAACAACGTATCTTTGGTTTGCAGAATTGTTAAATGCCTACATTTTTGGAAGGTGACTGGGCTGAAATAGTCCATTAGACATTGTATCTTTAAACTCAATTATTATAACCACAGCCCAGAGTTAGTTTATGTTCAAAGAAGACGCTGTCTCGAAAGAAAAGTACATACATAGATAAACAATATTGATTTTATGACCAGACTTGTTTTCCTTTCTTGTTTTAATGTTTAGGAGTTAAGATTAAAGTACAGTTACTGAGGTTTTCAGGAAAGCTGGTGGAGGTGTGTGAGGTGAGGGTGGGGTTCAGGGTGAACATGGCGAGGTTGGAATCTTGGCAGTGAGCAGGTAGCTGTTGGTGATTGGGCTCCACCTCCTAATCAACACTTAATTGGCAGTGTTGATGACAAGTACAGGCCGTAGGGCAGACCACACTGTTTACTGCTGTCTCCTCTTTCCTCTGCAAATTAAAGCAGAGCGCTAACCATCTCCAGACACACGTCTATGAATCTACCTGACTGTGTCTACAGTATTTGACGATACAGTATGCACAGTATTGATGATTGTATACTTGTCAGTGTCAGTGCCTCTAGGCTTGTTTTGACCTGGGTTCATACCCGTTACCATCCACTTTGCAGTTACTACGTTCTCATATTTTGGCAACATAGATCTGTCAGGATTTATTGCTGCTTTACTGTATCCGTCAGTCAACTGCTCCGATTAAAAGGCTCGATAATTACAAGACGTTACTTAAATCATCCTAATATTGCCAGTGAGGTCATCACGGATACTACCTGTCAAGACTTGGCCCTGAGTTTGAGACTCATCAAACAGTTGTGAGAATAACAGCCTCGAGGCAAAATTCATTCTGATACACAACGCATAACTTTGGCAGGACTCGCTGCATACAGAAAAAAAAGCATCCAACTGTTCGTACTCGCCCAGAACTCAGAGGGTTATACAAAACACCAAAGAGATTTTCAGCCGTGAAATGAAGAGGGAGATAAAGAGAGCTAGATGGAGAGGTAAAATAAAGAGCCGCACTTCACAAGATGGCATAGCTCTGTGCTGGCTTGCACAAGGTGGCATGAATGTAAATCAGCTGGTGGATCATGCTGTCAGCTGCAGTCAGGGGTGAGGCGAGAGAGGAGAGGCTCTGCACCTCTCTCCAGTCCACAGCCTGAGAACCAACACGCATATTCTCCACTCATGTCTGTCCAATCTTCATTTTCCTTTGTATCTCTTCATGCATTTTTCTTTTTTAGTTTAAGCTTTCTTTCACTATCTGTTTTGTTGTATCTGCTGAACAAAACATATTATGCATGTGTCTGTTTCTTTATTTTTATTATTCAAAACTGAATCAGAAAGTCCTCCTTTCACTTAACCTTTCACTTATCATCTCAGTGTCTTTTTGCACAAATATTGTAGATCAGTTGGCCATTCTCAGGGGGACTGACCTTATTTTTTAAACTCCTACATCATCTTCTGAACATGGGACTATTAATGAGTTTATCCGCTGAAACCTTACAGGGTATCTGCAGTGCTATTAGGCAGACATGGCTAAAGTTGATTGACACTGAGGAAAGGACCAGAGCTACCAGTGTAAGGAATTCATAATACACATATGTGAGTATTTGTTTGTTGTTGCGGTCTATACTTGGAAACTTGACATTTTAATGACATTCTCTGTTCAGCTATTTCCTTCAAAATGTAACACAGGAATTTGTTATGAAGTATGACTGGTAGCAGTTTAAAATATGTGACCACTGCTGTTTCAAACACTTTGTAAAACTAATATTTCATTTTTGTACAAAATCTACTTGTTTAAGGTTAGAAAAAAAGACAGGTTTAGGGTTGCAAAAAAGTACTTCTGTACACAACTTCCAACAGGAAAGGAAAGTTTGTTAGATCTATACACTGCCCCTCCCAACCATTCTATAGGGTCTTACATAGCCTATATAGTCCATCACTGGACACAATATTATTGGAAATATCAGTGAATTACTTTTCGTAGGAAATCATACATACAGACGAGAACAACCTGCAATGGTTTTTGACATTGTTGAATTAAAGTTGGGTTTGGGATGGAGACTGAATTAAGCAGATATAAGAGTTTTATCACTAAGGTTAAAGTTATTATATATCAGGGAATACGTAGATGTAGTCAGTGGAAGGTCTAGTCTGACATAGTACCTTTCCATTGTAAGATCTGTTTAACGCTGGCTTACAGCACAATTTCTGCAGCAGTGGCTAACTACATGCTGCCAAGCACAAACATCTCTGGTTCCTGTTTGGACAAGGAGCACTTTTAATGTCATTCCACTTTTCTCTTTTTCTCCCCTAATTTCCGGTCATTTCTCTACTGTTCACCATATAGCTGACAACCATGACCATCTCAAACAAGACAGATTCTTATCTTAATCTTCGGACACTCCTTCTGGTAGATAAGCATTCTGGGCAAGTGTGCAAGTTACTCAAGAAGAAAGACACACTGAAAGATCTTGACTCAGAAAGAGAGATGTTCATTATCAAACTACCCCCCACAAGACAGAGGCAAGTGTTTCTGGCCAGAACAATACAAGCCTGCTCTGTACCACTGCCATGCCAAGACCAGCTGGAGATCCAGCTTCCCCTCTGCTGTACACAGCTGCAAATCCCCTCAGTCTTTCTCAAAGGCTCCTTTGGAAAGTGGGGCATGTGGTAGGAGCCAAAATGTCAGCTCTTCTAGCAGGTGGACAGCTGATCTGTAGAGAAAAAAGGCCTTGGCAGGTGGGTAAGGCAGCAGTGTCTTGAGGTGCAACAAAAAGCCTCCCAAGAGCATAATCTCCCCCCTTCAAAAGATGTGTAAGCTGCAGCTTTCAAGGAGCAGAATCAGCAGATTTCTCAGCAGGAAAACAGCAGCCTCTGACACCCTGTGACACTTGTTCGGAAAGAGATTCCTGACAAATTCTAAGTGCATGTAAAACCTGTCCATACTTTGCCGAAGCAACGGAGAACATGACTTGTGGGAAATAAATCTTTTTGATGACATTAAAGGAAAGCTGTTAACCAGACACTGACAAGGCCAAAGTTGGCTTTGCTCAGTTTGTCATGCTGGTGTTTCAAAGACTGAGCTCATTGACAAGAGCACTCCATATCAAATTTTTGTAGATTGAGGTTTGCTGGAGGAGTCATTGAAGAGGCGTTGAAATAGGCTGATCTTTAGTTGTGCTACAGTCATTTTTTGACACTGAGGTCTTTGTCAGAGAAGTTTTTATTTCAGCTCCAGCTGTGTACTGTGCACAGGTCCAAGAGTTAGAGTATAGGATAATGTGCTATTTGGAAGATCTAAGGGCAATCACTGCCAAGACCTTTCCATAACACCGCCTTCTCACAGACATCTTACAACATCTCCATAATGTCAGAGTCATCTCACAGTCATCTGAAGCAGGCTATTTAACCGCATTATTTCCTTGGCCCTGTATCTAAAGAGGTCATGTGGTATGGAAGAGAAGTACTGGAGATCTTTCTTTTACAGTAAAAGACAGCCAATACAAGCAGAGGTGGCCAAATGTGAGTTTTCCATGAGCTGTGTGACCATGTTTCCACCCCTAACTCATGTTTTATAGAAGACTTTATGAATTAATTGTGTGCCTAGGGAAGAGGGCGACTGTGAAGACCATGGGTGAGTGAAGAGCCCATGGCAAAGGGATGAAGTTTTCCTTTACTTAGAGTGAGCTCTGTGTGGGCGAGGAGTGCAAACGTCCAACTGTCCTTGGAAAATCTGATAAGCAGCTCACTGTAAATCTGTACAAGCTTTCAAGGTAAAAAGGACTTATTAGAGCTAAGTTCAGGTCACAGTTAAAATGCATTTTTGATGTAAAGAATGAATGATTTAGAGCTGAGAGTTAGAGCACTGACTTTTATATGGAAGTTAAAAGAAGATCATTGCATCAGGCAAAACACAAAAACATGTGTGTCTGTATGATACATGATGTGCGCATGCATGTCTTTTCTCCAGGGCCACCTAATGGAAGAACATAAGCCAGAACACCTCTAAACAAGGCATGACAGCACCCAGGCCACACTGTGCTATTTATGGGCCACATGCACCGTCCTAATTCACCTTTCTCCTGTTTGTCTCCTGTTAGCAGTCCTTCAAACCAATTAACACCTAAACAACCATTCAGGTCTGATTCCAAACGGCTGGATGCAATTAGAAGAAGGAAACATGGCCACTTATGGCAGGAAGGGGATTTAAGACACTGGACTGGGAATTGAGACTACTGTTGGTTAGCCTAATGATTGGAATGGTAGACAGTGGTTGCTGATAACTTTGAGTGCAAATAGAGGGTAAGGCAAATACAGAATAATTCCTTCCCCTGATTCATACTGAGCAAAATGTTTAGGTTTTAGGAATTTGGTGGACAAAAGTTACACTAAATTGAATAAAGACTGGAGGTAGGGTGGTCCTGCATGTTGTTTCGTGACTGTTCTTTTCTTTATTTTAAGGGTCCCATGGGAAAACACAGCAAAGGCGGCACTGTACTCTGATCTCCAAAGGCTCCATCCCATCAAGATTATCGCAATGTGGGACTGGCGCCAGCGGTTTTGGCTCGGCTCAGGTTCCCAGCGTTGCCCCCTTCAGTAAGGTTGTGTTAGGCGCACGTCACGGTACTCATTAGGGAGAAAACAAAGACAAACCGCTGATGGTCTGAATCACGACCGCCGACCAAGATCTGAAAATGTGTCGTGGAAATTTTACTGTAGGCTGCGCAGCACGACTCTTTGTGGAGGGCTTTGAAGACAAGGTGCATTTTCACATGTGCAGCGAAGGTTTTTACCTCAAAAGCATTCCATTGCAAAGCAAAGAGCATTCCGGCCTGTTTTGATGAAATTCTCCACACATAAACAGAGTTGAGTCAGTTTGATCACACAAAAGTTGTGAGCAGTAATGCCATCTACTGGTTGAGTCCTGCGACCAAGAAATCACCAGTTTGTTACTGGCCACAGAAATGTGTCTTGAAGAATAATTAATTTATTCACAAATATTACAGCACAACTCTGAAAGGGGCAGCATCCTCTATCCCTAGACCCTTGGTCCATTCCGGTAAACTGCCCCCAAAAGACAACTTTTTGAAAGGGAAAAAAGGAGGGATCACTCTTTCAGCCTTGGATGTATTACTAAGAACTTGATACCTGGAACTGCAGCACATAAATGCAACAGTCTTTATAGGCTTCCTTACGCTTCCACTTTCCTAAGTCCATAGAGCATGCAGGTCAAAGACTTCCAATGACCAAGCTGGCTGGCTTCCTGTTGGCTGCCCATGAAGTTGCAATACCCTGTGTGGCAGCTAGTGTTGTTTTTGGTGGCCTGTTTTAATTTTAGTCTTTGTCTAGTCTTTGTGTCAAGCTTTCATTTTAGTTTGTATTAGTTTTAGTCACGTTCACACTCTTTTTAGTCTAGTCAAGTTTCAATCCACTAAAAGTCTTGAGCATTTTAGTCTTATTGTAGTCAGATTTATCCGTGGTTATTTTCCGTTTAGTTTTAGTCGTTGAAAACTGATGACATTTTAGTCTAGATTTAGTCATTTATTTTAATCTCTTTTTAGTAATGCAATTCTATTTAACCCAGTCAATATAGTATAAGTACCTAGTAGATGAAACCAAAATTTTATTTTAGCCAAACCCATTTCACAATTCAAACAAGGTTGTCTTATTATTATATTATTGTTACCTTATAGACTCAAGAATACATCCATTCCAGTCACAGAAGACGCTCTGATTTGAATTTATAACATTCATTCATTCATTCATTTTCTGTAACCGCTTATCCGGGTCAACCCGGGTCACGGGGGGCTGGAGCCAATCCCAGCTGCATTTGGCGAGAGGTGGGGTACACCCTGGACAGGATGCCAGTCTATCGCAGGGCTGACACATAGAGACGGACAACCATTCACACTCTCACTCAGACCTACGGGCCACGCACACACAGGGAGAACATGCAGCGGAAACACAGACAGACAGACAGACAGACAGACACCGCCACCCACTCCATGGGGTGAAGTAATAATGCAGTGAGTGGGGATTGAGAAAGTGAGGTCACCTGCGACTGCACCGTGCGACCTGATGCAGCCCCTGAAGTGAGAAGCAGGAAACAGAAATACAAAAATAAATATAACAACGATACTAAACGAGATGAAATAACATTCTCACATTTTATCTCGTCTCGTTTTATCAATGAAAATGAAGAGACATTTTAGCAGCGTTTTTATTTTGTAAACCACGTTTAGTCTTGTTTCTATCCGTCAACAATATTGCATTATATGTTTAACTATAGTTATTGTCACATGATCCGCATTTACGTTGCATCTCGTCTTGTTTTCACCAGTGATAAAGGTTCGTTGACGACGATATTTTGTCACAATTTCCGTTGACGAAAGCGACACTAGCGGCACCTATACAATAATCGCTTCCATCTACAATCCTGGGGGCTTCCTTCCAACATAGAAGACATGCAAGAGAATACCAAACAGTGAAAATAATGCAAACATTAACATAATAAACAATGTCCAGTGCATAAATTGTTATAAATTAGTGTTAGCATCCCATGACAAATGTCTGTATCCCAATTTTCTTCAAAGAAGAAGGCAACATCAGACCTGTGACAGCACTGAACTGGGCCAGATTTCCCATTTCCCTTTGTGGGCTGTAAATTATTAATTCCAACCAGAGGCCCATACATACAGCTTAACTATATGATGGACTAATGAGGGCTATTGATCGAATAATTGATTGCTTTATGCATGGCCTAACAGACTGCACACTGATCCATTTGGGCAGCTCATTACTTAATATGCATTATTCAGAGCTAACCACTAACCAGTGGAGACTCCAGTATCATCTGAGGAATGAATGTCAACAAGAATATAATAGCAGAGCGAGGGCCACATCAAAGCCTCAATGACTCTTTCAGTGCAGTGAATAAGCACACCGCTGAAGAGTGGTAAGAGCAATACAACGACTACCACGTCTGATTTGTCGGTTAATGACGCAGGGCCAGCAAAGTCTTTTATATATTCAACCTGCTCTTACCCTGTTTTCAAACTATAACCTTGACTGTAACTTCTCGTATTCCATATGCCACTTTAATTTCTATGTTGTTTACCCACTTGCTTTATCCATCCATCTGGCCTTTTAATCCCATAAAGATTGACAGATCCGGCAACACAGACATTTAGTCTATGGAACACTGCCTTTTGAATAAGACACTACAGTATGTTTGGCTTGCATCCTAGGGAGGCATCAAATAATGTGCTCTTTGAGTTTTTCCCACAGATTTAGAGGTGAACCACAACACAACCGTCTCCTCTTCTCCTTGTCTGGTAACAAAACCCAAGAAAAACCCCTCTGGAGAGTGCTTTACAAGAAGTAAATTACTAAACGCCCACACACTGCGTCTGACCTGTACTGGCTCTCTGGCTCGGCTATGAGGGCTTGAGTTGCAACACAGCTGGCTGGCCCACAACGAGAACTTGGACTGCACCATTGTGCATCCTTCCACCAAGTGACGGTTCAAGAAACACTGGCAATGCACTGAAAATATTGCTCTTTTACTGTAAATCTGTAATTACAGCACCCTACAATGCAGTCTGCTGTCTAACTCAATAACAAGCTGGGGTTATGAACTGCTTCCCTGGCCTACTTTTCCTATCCTTTTTTCTTTTTTCTGTGTTGCTATCAGACATGCTTCCTTTCTGGAGTAAACCATGTGCACTGACCATTTGACAGAAATGACAGGAGTGGGATGCCCTCTCTGACTTTCTTTTCAATAAAACAGCACTTTTAGGTCCCTGAGATCTTTTTCTTAGAACCAGAAAGACAGGACGAAGAGGGAGGAAGAGTAGGAGGGAGAAAAAGAGAAAAAGAAAATGCGACTGTGATGACATACTGTGGAGAATAGGAGCGTCTCCAGAGGAAACTGAAACTGAAAGCATCCAAATCGACTTCCTGGAAAAGCAACAGCAGTGGCGTGTACTGTGTGTGGAATGGGTCAACAGGGGCTAACTAGCCAGGGTCGTCCTTGGGTCATCACAGTGTGGGCAGTTCAACTTTCACTTCTTAGCTTGGCCTTCTTTTTCTATTAAAGCTAACTTGACTTTAGCTGTGTCTGACACCCTGACCCACTATAGCTGCTGGTCCTTTTTTGTAATCTATATTTCTTTGTTGGCGGTGCCAGTGTAAAGCAAGCACATGAGAGGGGTGCTAAAAGAGATAATCTACTAAAATGAATAAATCTGTATGCAGTGCAATGAT
>CAFUXE010003133.1:795214-807368 GCA_903364295.1 Serranus cabrilla | reverse complement strand
TATTTCCATACACAAGAAAAAACATTTTTTTGTATGTATATGCAGGGAGAGCTTGTTTGCTGTTACTCAAACAAAGTCCCAGAGTAAGCACAGCAGAGGACTGTGATGACATTGAAAAAGCTTTGACCCTGATTTGAACACACTATTGTTGATTCACAACAGCTAACCAAAGCTTGTGAGAACACCAACAGGTGTGATCTACTGTGGCTGAGCAGCATCTTCCCACTTTATCCTTCCCTTTCTCTCTTTCTCTCAGGCTGCACGTTTCAGTGTGAGTCCAGTATGAGTGAGAAAACCTAAACATACCCTGTAGAGTTCACTTGTAAACAAACACAGTTATGTCCAGTGCTTCTCACCAAAACAAATGGTGTGCATGAACCCTTGAGGCTTAAAAATTGTGTTGAATGGATTTCCTTTGTCCATAAACCTGCACTGTTTATATGGGCTACTGACATTCTGCGCCTGGCCAGTGAAATAGCATAAGATCCACAAAGCCCTCTTATAAAGACATGGCATGAGTTTAAGGCTAGCTGGCAACTGATGAGAGGGTACCAGCCTTACACATACACTAAACAATTGCATTACACCCCTTTGCAATTGGCACTAATCATAATCAGAATCATGTTTATTGGCCAGATATTGGCCAGTATGTGCACATACTAGAAAGTTGAAAAGTTGAAAGTTTGTCCATCTCTCTTTTAAAAAAATACAGAAATACAATATACAAAAATATTTTAAAAAAATAGCACAAAAAAGACATTTGAAACAAACAATTTTCTGTTTGGTGAAAAATATGTACAGGTAGTGCAATGGTACATAGTTATAACAATTTGTTTTTACAGGCAGAGTGGTATGTGTAATAATAATGTGAATCACCTGTGTGTACATGTGTAGCTGTTAGCCTGAGATACAAACAAAACAGGAACCTGCTCATCAACGATTTGCTAAATACAACCACTCGTGTTCAAAAACACCACAGAGTAAGTATGTCAATACAGGTAATATAGGTTGTTTGTGCAAGTATTACAAACCATATTTATATTTGTTGTTAGGTGTTGACTAGTTGTGCCCATGGTAATTATGAAGGAGCGAAGGAGGAAGTCAGGTGACATAGTATAAAGAGCGACAAAGTCAGCAGAGGGAGGACGTGGTTATATGATGTAGCGTCACATACTAGGACGACAAGAGACAGCAGAAAAAATCCACATTGGTGTGTTTTGATTCAACAAGTGCTGTTACGACGCACAAAAGAAGTTGCTTTACATACGTTTCTACTGCGTTGTCCCTTTAAGAAGAGAAAACCAATTGAGACACCAGATCAAAAAGTTCTAACTGGTGTCCATCAGTGCACTTACACACCAGAGTCCTATTTCTGAGTAACATGGATTGTAAGCACGGCCACCACTGACACCATAAAGACAGGTCTCCTCTACTTAGTTTTACGACTACTCCAATACACGCAATCAGCCGTAAAATTCACCCTCACACAAAAGAGCCCTCCAATAAGCTTCTTGTGGAGGGCAATAAAACCCAGCCACCCCAGGCAGAAAACAACTGCTTCTCCTCAAGTCGATTTATGTCCAAGCCTCTCTCGTTGGGTGAAGGCAACAACAAAAAAAGCAGCAATGTTTCTTTTTTGGGACAACGGAGTCATCTAGAGAATTGAGGGCCATCGCAATGAGGAGCAGTGAGATCAGCTGCTGTAAAACATGATGGCAGGCTGATCAGTAAATAGGCTCGCCTGTCAACCGGACTATCCAAGGGATGGCCATAAAACAGCAGCGAGTGCAGAGACTTTTCAGGATGCTGTCACAAGGATAACAGGAGTAATATAAATTAAAATGTACATTTCATACACACATTACAATGTATATCAACAGAAATGATTCAACGTAAAGGGTTCTCAGTGGCTTTTGAAAGCTACATGTTTTACCAGGTATCTTAGCCAAAGACACAACATATACAGCAGACACAAAACTAATTACTGGTGTTGGGGAGTCGTAAACTACAGGTAATTAAACGACTAGTTTGTTGGTAGCTCAACTATATTCATGTTTGCATAATGGTTCAGGTAGTAAAATAACCTTTTTGGTATTTTTTGTGTAGTTAACTACAAAACTAAACACAACTTGGGGCCATAAAAGAAAAACTGTATGTTTTTATTGTTTATATTCTATCATTGCTTCTCTATTGTTATGGAGGCCCCCCTAACAACAACTGAAGGGTGTTGGTTTATCTATGATGTGAACAAGTGAGAACTTTTAGCAATATATTTGACTATTTACTGGCATGTGACTTCTTTTCTATTATATTTTGTTATAATTTCGTATCACATGTACATTGCTAATTTGATCATTTTTACACAAGGAAGTTTAAACTACTTTTTTTCAGGTATCTTTAGTTAAACAAACCACATTTCTTCCTAAAGTAGCTTTGCTGTGGTTCAAATCCTTCCAGTGTGAAGTAATTGGTAGCTTGCAAAGCTATGCTTAGCCTCCCCAACACTACCAACTGCAGGCCATCTATAACTATAAGAGCCACTAGCACTGAAGTATGGCATCACATTCAGCAGAGGCAAGAGGTTAACACATTACATCACCAACATCATAACAAGCTCCATTGGGTTTAACAGTCCCAGGTAAGTCACAGAGCATATCCCCATTGCCAATATAGCTGAAGTGTAAACAGCTTTCAAGCTTGATAAGAGCATAAAGTAGATGTCTGTATAGCATCACCAGAGATCATAGGGCTGTATTTTATGTGAAGTTGGATTTATATGACTTCCGTTAATCGGGACAGCTTTAGAAAGTCTCACTCTTGTGTCAGCAGAGATGGAATCCAAATGTTCTACGTCTTGATGCCACTCATTCTCAGTCTGACTGATGCTAAGGTACAGCACAACTTAGTGTCAGTCGGGGTTATGTGACTGCACATAACCCTGAGTGACACTGTAGGTGCTATACATGCTAAATCCTGCCCTGAACATTCTTTAAATCTGCCCGTCTATGCACGTGTCTCTTTTAAAAGTTCATTATTCCAGAGTTTTTAGCTTCATCTTAGATGCCTATTAATAGGTTTCTCACAAGCCCTCCACCCAGCTCCCCTCTCTTCCCCTCCTATCTATTGACAATCCTCACTCTCCTCATCTCTAAACCTCTCCAGCACAATACAGGTTTTAGCTAGGATGAGAGACAGTGGTGATGGCTGCTTGAGTTCATCAACAGGCGTATAAGCTTGAAAGTTAACCAGCGCTGGGCCATTAGGCTTTCAATGCATAAGCTCTCAGAGCTGTGTAGTATCGCCAATGAGCGATGCTTCAAAGATGTGCACGGTGGGAGTCGAGAGGCAGAAGGCTTAGGGCTTTAAAGTACTGTAGTAGTGGGGAAGTTTTCCAAAGTAGAGTGGAGATTTTCTCGCAGGGGGAGGGATAGACAGTCTTACAGTAGAAGGGATGAGTTGAAGGACTAATGTGTAAACCATCTGCGTGACTGATAAAAGTGATTTGTGCTCCCGCAGGATTCATTTGTGAAAGAAGAGCAGTCCACTGAGGCCTTTTGGATCCGTCAGGGAGAAAGTGAATCAAACAAAAACTTTCGAAGTTTAAAAATGTGACGATGCATTTCCTCTAACATGAACACACATACACACATGCTTGTTGTGCCATAAAACACATATAGAAATACAATTCCTACCAGAGATTTATTTATTTATAGAGTTCGGCTGAGCGCTATGAGTATGTACTGTGTCCCCATGCTGTTAGATATTTCACAGCGTGGCTGCTACAGAGCACGGTGAATCACTGTACAGCTTGTACATGTATGTACCCATAGAGACCAGGCTTAATGTAAAGCGTAACAGCAGCACTGCCAAAAGACAAAGGGAATCCATTTGGAGCCATTTCACGCATGGTGTAAAGCAACTAGCTGAGGAAGAGGAGAGGGAGGACAGTGGATAATAAATGGGACATTCTCCCTCCCTGTCTGCCTCTGGAGAAAGACAGTCTTCCCACTCTTTCCACATCAAGGTGACGACAGGAGAGAGAGGGAGCACAGCCCGGATTCTTCTTCATGCCTGTTATGCTATTCGGGATGAAAGCATGCCTTTAAGAACTTCAGCGCTTTAGTAGCTCTCTGAGCAAATGTAGCTTTTCACATCCACCAGCAAGTTTGTTCAAGTTTGCAGCTTAACAGCTATGTCATTTTTAACTTTTGCAAATTCAGTCACATGCATATATCTGTGTGAAGCATGAGCCAGACTGAAAAAAGAGATGGAGTTTTGAGTTACTCCTGCAGTGATGAAAAAGCCCACAACTTGGCTTCTAAAGGAATCTGTGAACATGAAGATCTCACGATATGGACTAGTGCTGCTGAATAGTCCATGTCTTCAATGTGCTTCTGAATACACTGGCATGCTTCAGCAGCAAGGTAATGTGATATTCCTGAAATGTGGAGGACATAGTTTGATGCCTGCAACCAACCACCAGCTTAAGTGCCGTTGTGTAAAAACTCTTCTTAGCTCACTTTTTGGATAACAGCATCAGCTAAATGCTTCAAATAATTCAGACAGAAATCAGTTTTAGGATCTAAAGATGTCCTTGGCCAAATGGATACAATCCATTACATAATCACAAGATTCCCATTTAATGTGGAAGGATTTTTTAAAGTTAATTTTGTGAGTGACTTGGCAATGTGTATTACAAGGTTTCCTGCTTACAGAGGAATTTGACCCTGTACCCGATCGAGTCAGACTACACAAACTCCATCAGTGACACCACAGTGCCCCCTGCTGCAGCTGGATAACAGTGCAATCTGAGAGGAGCCATAAGTCATCACTGCACCACAAGCTCCTATTTCAACCAGTGGATCATTCTGACACCCTGGAGAGGCGATTATACTTCTTTTGATGTATGCCATCATTGACATGCTCCTGCCACAGTTGAGTGAGTCAGTGTGGAATGACGAGATGTTTGGTATAGATCAAATATTCCCTGGTGTCCCTTCAGCGTAATGTGCTTTTGTAGAGTGCACTCAGTGGGTAGACCACGGGGCAAACAACTTGTCAGCTTTGACTCACATTTGCATCAAAGTAAGGTGTTTTGGATAAAAGTCAAATGTGATATATTTACAGCTAGTTTCTTTGCGATGTGTATTCTCCTCATGTTTTGGATTGACCTTGCTGTTACTGGAAGGCGTTTATGTTTTCAAGCTGATTTAAATAATTAGCTTATTATTCATTTCACTTAATACGTGGGTTTTGTAACTTTTAATGGCCATAACATAAGTTTAAACTTTACACAGATTTAATGATTAATCCGCCTCTTCAAGCTTTTAGGGAGCATGAGGTATTTTATGTTTTAAACTTGCTTTGTACTTGTGTTGTCCTCATATGTTTTCAGGTTTGGTCTTTGTTTATTTTATTTTATTTTATTTTAATTTTCTACCTGATTTGATTTCTGACTGTGGAGCACCTTGTGATTGGTGAAAGGTGTTATATAAATAAAATTTACTTGAATCATTGAAAAATGAATCCACAATAATCTTTAGTTTCAGCCCAACTTTTCACCTCCGTCTATCTGTTTTCTGTTTGCTACCTAAAAAGTTACCACAACCTATAGCAGAAATCTGATTATGTTTGGTTACATTTTGTTGCAGCAAAATGCTGGCAGTGTATCATTTTATTTTCTGTCATGTGCAAATCTTATCTATTCAAATGTTTCAGGGAATTTTGGAGACTCTGGAGAGCACATTAAAACAGTTTGAAGGAAGCCAGAGACAATCCTAAAGACAGTGAACCCCATGCTTATAAACTCCTCTACAGTATGAATAATACAGAAATACTACAGCTTGACAATACAACACTGGTACAAAAAACCTGTTGGGGAAAGCAAAGGTGGCACATTTCAATATTTCATCTCGACTTTCTCCTTTACCAAGCCAGGCGTGAAATACAGGCGGGGAGTGTGTTGTTCCACTCGGCATAAACACAACAGCCCCCTACTGAGACCAGCCTCGCTCACAAGGATGAGACATCACATGTGTTAAATAACAGAGGCACACTGCCACGCTCTGATTTGGTGAGGTCAATCTAAATGTATCACTCCTGCAGTATGTTTTTTTTTGCATATTAATAAATTAAACCAACTGAAGATCTGGGGGATTTTTTTTTTTTTTAAGTTTTCTGAATGCATTTTCAGTTTTGCCTATTTTGAGTAGTACCCTCCCAGGTTTTTGGGTTGTGAAACTGTAGATAGAGAGTTCACAGAAAATATGTATCTATATTTATATTTAAATGTATAATATTTATTATATGCAATTTTCAATGTACGATAATAACACATTATTTTTTTTAAAATAGCTGACTGTGTGTTGTATATTTCATCTCATTCAATGTATTATTCATTTGCATTCAGCCAGATGAAAGACTCCAAGATATATGGTCACTAATGATAACAAAATTATTGTACAGTATTATTTAGAAATGAATGTATAAATATCTGCTGTGTTTTTTAGTGTGAGATTGTTTCTTGTTGGTTTAAATTATTATTATTATTATTATTATTATTATTATTATTATTATTATTATTATTATTATTATTATTATTCGTAATAAATCTGTGCTCCTTTTTCTTCAGCCCTAATGGTCACTCACATGACTTGAAGGAGATTGACTTAAACATCACAATAGATTGTAGTTCACTGTAAATACACTGGTGGGTGTGTACACAGTATAACATGCAGCCACACACATACACAGTACACTGCATAGATGTATACCTGCATCTAAAAACAAACAAACAAAAACACACACCAAGAAACAATCACACCTAAACCCATAGCGACGGAAAGGCGTGTATACACAACGACAAGAACACATTCTCTCTCACACACACACACCAGAAGAGACCACCTGTCAGTGTGTGTTGAGCGCCACAGGCAGCGTCACCTGCTCACGGTGAAAAAACTTTTTGATATTCATATCAGCTCCATACACTCCAATCAAATACTTCTCACTTTTCTTTTTCCGTCTCCCTCTCCCAGGCATAATAATGACACAACATAAAAGTGGAGTGTAGAAATCTAGCAGGGCAGGTGAGGTGTTTGATCTAGAGAAAACAGAGCACCATTTCTGGAGCAGTACGAACCGTGGAGGAGGAGAGGGAAAAAATGAACGACAAATTCCAAAGAAGTTGGAGAAAGTTTTGAAGCAGAGCACATTAAATGGGACGCATGCACGCATACAGTTGTGCAGTATTACACACCCATGCAAACACACTTGTGAAGGGATATGAGTGGCAACAGAAAGGGCACACGGCCAAGTCATGGGAGGGCACTGGGCCAGGGTGACTGTCCTGCCAAACTGCCCCCCAGGCAGCCGAGGACAATCTACCATCATGACCGTCATCAACATCGCAATTAGAACGCAGGACTCAGCTGGTGGACTGGGAAGGACGGATGTGGATAGAGGGGTGAAGAAAAAAATAGGCTGATAGACAGTGGAACAAGACACACATAGCAGTAGCAAAAAATTACGTGGCAGTAGCTGAACCAGGAGCTAGCAGGTAACAGTGCTAACACGGACGGAAACAGTAGTAACCTGAGGGGGGATTGGCGGGTGGCTGTTATGCTCCCTCAACAGCGCTGTGGGCCAGCAAGGCATAATCAGTGATAAGGCCGTATGAAAGCAGTGCCGAGTGGCGGTGAGTGTTGTTTGTTGTCAGCAAAGAACAGCTTGGACAAAAACCAACAGAGGGATTGTGATTTGATTCTCTGATCAGGACGCCATTACTCCAGTATATCTTTACAGAGTAAATAGTTGTTTACTGGTACATTAATGATCTGAATGTTGTGCACAGCCACTTTAAACAACTTGCTACATTTATAGCATCAGATTAATGGAACTCTAATGTTGGAACAAAGCAACCTGCAGGGCTGAAAAAGAAGCCAAGCCAGAAGTGCCAAAAACTGCAGTTCTTTAAATGGAACTTGAGGCTGCTTTCAAAAGTGAGGCAATCCCCATTGACCCCTTTGTGAAATTCCAAACTCCAGCATCAGAAATGCCTCAATAGCTGATTTACCCAATCATGACAACTGTTCCGGGGGTGAATTTTTTTAGATCATATTAAGGCTTAAAGGTATTCATAATTAAGGGTGTGTATACTTGTGACAAGTTGGTGTCATCACATGTGGTAAACCAACTTGCCTGAGCTGCACCCAAGCTCCAATTCTTTGTACATATTTCTAGGCTGGCAGTGCAGTATTGCCAGCAAATATCTGGATAACAGAAAGCACTGGCATGCAACCAAAGCTATTTTAAACTTGATTAGTCAATACTACTCCAGTACCAGTTTCTTATCCTTTTGCCTTCAGATTCTGCATTAATATGCAGATACAGTGGTGGGAAAAAGTTCTCGGATACCCCATGCATTTGGGAAATATTGCATTAAAAATCACTCTTAGGTCTTCAAGTGCAATTTCTTTTAATACAGTCACAGCCAAAGGCTAAACAAATCCTAAAAGAGCCATTAAAAACTTAAAAACTTTTAGTAGAATTGATTGGTGCCATAAGATAAAAATAAAAAATAAATATTGAGTATTGGGTCATCTTGGTACCAGGGATCCATTAATGAAGGTCGTGCTTTTTATTAAAAGACACAATTTTTGTTGCGGTGCTTCATGTATATATAAAGCCAACACATTTGAAAGTTATTCGAGGCAAAAAAAAAAGAGACAAAAATGGCTAAAACAAGGAACCTAACGCAGGAAACACGCCTGAAGATACAGATTCTCAGCCAGGAAGAGTACAGCTGCTGCCAGATAGCCAGGAAGTGCAGATGCAGTCCTTCAGTTGGATTCACTCTGCAGAAATGCAGACAAACAACAGCTTGGAAGACAAACCAAGTTCTGGGCATCCAAGGGTTTCTTCAGCAAGAAATGACCGCAACCTCACTGTAGGTGGCCGACTTTTAGATCATGGCTTAAGGTCCTAAGGCTGTCAAGAAGCCCCTGATCAATGAGAGACAGAGGTTAGCTCGGCGTCATTGGGCCCAATCACACAAGAACTGGATAGCCAGGAACTGGAAGAAGATTGTGTGGTCAGATGAGTCCAGTTTCCAGCATTATCTTCCTCCTGCTAATGTGAGGGTACGCAGAAGGCCAGGCCAAGCATTATCTCCAGCATGTACAGAACCTACTGTCAGGCCTGGTTGATGCAGTATCATGGTTTGGGGATGCATGAGTGCTGCTGGTGTTGGTCATCTCACCGTCTGTGATGGCACATTGAACTCTGCCAAGTATTGTGCCATTCTCGAAGCCCACATGCTCCCTTCTGCATGTGCACTGTTCTGTCAAGGTCAAAACTGGATGTTTCAACAAGATAATGCCCCTTGCTACAGATCCAGGGCCAGCAGAAGCTGGCTGCAGGAGCACAGTATCCAGGTCTTAGAGCAGCCAGCTCAATCCCCGGACATGAGCCCCATTGAAAATCTGTGGTGCATTATCAAAAGGTCTGTTTCAAAGCGTAAACCAAAGAATTTAGAAGAATTAAAAAGCAGTAATTCAAGAAGAATGGGACAAGATTACCCCTCAACAGTGTGAAAGGCTCGTGGGGAACATGCCAGCCAGGATTAGAGCTCTACTGCGAGCTAAAGGCAGGACTACTAAATATTAATTTGATGATGTGATGGTTTATTTATTTTTTGTTCAGTTCTGACCACATTCTCTGTTATTTGATGCCGGCAATGTTGAGGACTGACATATTGAAACTATCAAGAATTTAATTTTGTTTGTTTTTCTTGTTAACAATAAACAAAAATAATAATTTGTATTTGCTTGTGAGTCTATTGCAGGCTTTTGATAGAGATAAAGGTAACTTCACCTGTTTTTGCAGATACACTTTCAATACAAGTACCTCCTGCAGATGTGTCAAAAACACTCAAAGCAACAGGAATGGCAGGTGATTAAAAAAAGCAACACAAGACACCTCAAAATGCCAATTTACACAGGAGGCAGCTGAAATCATCTCACCCATAAGGGAAAATTATTCTCTGTTTTCAAGGAAAACAATGAGCTATTTCTAGAAATAAGTGTAGCTTACTGATGGCGACAAAGAAGAAAAGGATGTGGAGTTTGTGAAGTCAGAAAGAGTACGACTAAAACTAGATGCATATATTGGCCAGCTACTACCCTCCCTGCTTCGTCTCGCCCTTGTTTAACACAGAGTTAGCTTTCAGAGTGCTAACTGATAGTATTGCACATTATTGCTCTTTAAGGGGAAGAACATTGTTTTTGCTTTACAACCCTCTTCTTAAATGAAACGCTACTGCCAAGGTAAAAGCAATATATTCTGCCTCCAAAGAAATGTGTGGCTGGAATCTTACTCTGTATTCCCACCCTGCAGAAAAACTCATTTTCACAGCCACATGACAAATATTAACAAAGGTTTCAAAATGAAATGTCACCGTGATTTCTTTGTCAAATGAAAGCAGGACCTGCTTCTCCTAATGCAGTGTTAAGAGGTGCTACAGCAAGGGGGAAGTCCCGGTGCGGCTACTCTGGTCTCAGGTGCCACACCTGCGTTAATAGGACTGCTAATTGGAGCATGGCATAATATATATGAGAGCACACACATGTATGCACACATGCAGGCTAAGGCCAGACACACCAGGGAGTTGTATGCTTCACTTTGGGGACTGTGTGTGTCTGGAACAGGTGTCTCAACATGAAGACATTTTTTAATATTGTGCTTTTGAAATATTAAATATTAAGGTATTCTTCATAAAATACTCATAGAGGCAGGTAGAGATAAAAAAAGAAGGAGAAGACAAGAAATAAGGACTGAATAGAGGTCTTTCGACTTGACAGAAGTGTGAAAGCTTGTTGGCATTTTTCCAATTTTCCCCTTTCTCTCAGTCTCTCTCTCTCTGTCCTCTTTATTCAACCCTTTCTTTCCTCATAATAAGCACGGAGGAAACATGTTGAATAAAATATCAGCATGTGTTGTTGACGGAGCAACCTGGTTTTTAAACTGAGGAGGTGTGTGCGTAAATGCACACTGAATCTGTTACCCTACAGTATGTCACCATGTTGCAAACATTGTCAGAATCAGAAACACGCATGCATGAAATTCTATGAACATCACCCTCCCCAATTCTGTATATTTATGTCCTAAACCTCTGTCCTGCCAAGCATCTTGATCACTCACTCACTCTCACACACACACACACAGACACACACACACATACACACTTTCTATTGCTGTTCCATTTCACATAAAACTGTGTTGTTTGCTAAATACATGCCTCTCCCATGTGCACCCTCTCACATAGGAAGAAAGGAGCGAGGTGCACCAAAACACAACAGAAAAAGGGGTTTCTTGTGGTGGCTGGTGATGGGGATGTGTTCCACAGTTGTTGTTCAAAGAGCCATATTTGAATACAAGTAGGTGGCACATCTGTCGAGTATTTTTTCCTGTCATGAATTATTAACAGCCTGTCATTCGCTGGCAGCACCAGTCATCATTATTTCACGTATGAATAGAAATAATGACAAAACTGTGTCTCGTACCTATCAGCTGTGCCCACACGGTGTTTGCAGTGCTGAAACTTTATAACAAAAAAGAAAACAGAATGATTAGCAAAAGCTATGTTGTGTTTATTTTGTGGATAACTAGTTACGTGGGTGATACATGATATAGTGCATTTATACTCATTAGGGGAATTCTGTGCTCTGTTACATCCCAACATAGAGAGCTCAGAGGTCATTTAGCAGCTGTGAAGCTGGAAGGGATTAGAAGTTTTGCTTCATTATGGAGTCTTGGCAAGACTGATGCCTGAACCAGGTCTTCTGCATAAAAAATAGCAAGCCATTTAAGTTGAAATAACAACAGTCATGATTGAAAAAATAAATGACTGACTTTTATTACATATCAAAAACATCTAATAGTGTCTGGTCGGGTGGTTTTGGTTAAATCTTTTGTGGTTAGGAAAAGGAACTGCATCAAGTTTTCGTCTGTTTCATCTGAGTGAAAGAAACCGAATATTCCTAATGTGGGGCTTGAACTCGCTCACTTTTTACTCTGGCTGTGTTCTGTACCACCTTACCACTTTACACATAATATAAATGTCACTTTACACATATTAACAGGCTGTAGTTGGCAA
>CAFUXE010003133.1:759891-788124 GCA_903364295.1 Serranus cabrilla | reverse complement strand
CTTATAGGGTGTTGCCAAGTCAACTCTACCACAATTAGAACAATCACATACACTGGAGAAGGAACAACCAAAGAGTGGTGGATGCTGTTCGAAAGAATATAAGAAATAAAATTGACTTGCAGGAAAAAACCTCAATGTAGGTGAATGTGTCGCAAAATGACATGTTGTTAGTCAAATCAACCATGTCCACTGATAGCTACATTTACAAAAATGGAATGAGCCATTCACAAGCATTGTTGCCAAGAGCCTGCGGCTCAAAAATGCCACTGGAGCGAACATTTAATTGCCTGCAAACAATCAATTCTGTCTTAAAAGGTGGAGCTCAAGGGTGGGTAAACTCAGTGAGAGTCCTTTTGATTAGATGACAAGACAGTTAGACCTCCACTGAGCTGTGTGTGTGGCCACCAGAGGGCAGCACCTGAGTTAAAGAACTCAATATAGCCTATGGAGAGGAGATTGGGTTAATTAAAGTACTCAATATGTGGCATTGTTGCCATGACCAGGAATGGCAGTTTTTCAATTAAGCACAAAACTGTAGTACCTAAAATATTACCATACTGAAATAAATAATAATAAACAGAATCAGACTGAACTGCAAAAACCAAATGGGATCCACTAAAATGTTTAAAACCATTGCACAATGAATCATAGTAAGTTAAAACTTGCACGGGAAATCTAGAATAAATACTGAGTTTACAGTGTGTGAGTTGAATAAATCACACTGTCTGAGAAATGTTGTGGGAGACGGCCAACCAGACACAATAGTCTTCAATCTATGCCAAAAGAGGCTACATTCACTCTCTCTCACACACACACACACACACATACATACACTTACACACACACAGAGCACAGACAAACAGAGTAATTAGTCTTTGATTTCCCCCGGCAGTGTTCTGGTACCAGGGGGCAGCTGCTGGGACCCTGCTTTAGCCTTGGCTAATTTCACTCACGGCTTGATCTCGACCCAGCACAGGTGCCCACTTGGCACCCAACCGCTGTTGCCATGGCAATGTCAACTTCAGGGGCCAAGAAAATGCCAATTGTCCAAGGAGCTAAACCACAGGAGCCATGAATGTGGCGCTCATTATAGACAGGCAGCGTAGAGGACACGGACAGTTCAGTTAGGTTCAATTAGCCATTCTATTTCCCTTTCTTTCCTGTAGATTTTTGGCTTTTTTGCTGTTCTCTCATGAAAAAAGTGTTTTTGTGATGCTGGTATCCATTCCCAAAAACAAAAGTATTTTGATTCTGTGCAGCAGACAGTGGTCTGACAGTACAGACTGCTATAACTTGGGCTTGACTGCCTCTCTGTGGTTCACTAGTGTCACTACAGTGTCCGTCAAGCAGCAGGGTCAGTGTGCTATAAAACACACTGACCTGAACAACTGATTCAGGTGCTTCTGCTTTTATTGTTAATCACCCCTGAGGATTCACCTCTGCTCTCATTTAGCTCACAGGACAGACCTGCTTATGACTCATCTCTGTTAATAAGAAGATCCAGACTACAAACACCAAGCGACCTGCTTGTCAAATCACCTTCAATTTTGTTTGTTCTAAAGCCCCTTTTAGATTAAATATCTGGATGGTGACTTGCATGTAATTCCATGTTTACGTTTATGTGTTATACCCTAACACTGAATTTAATTTGCATTTGCCTGACTCCAGTAAAGAGGGCTGCATTCTGTGCATATCCTCGACTACAACACTATGCAAATATAAACAAATAACGTCTACTTGTTAACAGATTGGTCTGAAACTCACACCTTATTCCACACATTCAAATGACTTAATTACAGGAGTCAAGTTCATTCCTGCATGAGACAGAATTTGTCTTACGCAACAACAACAGTTTTGAAGTTTTATACACCATTTTAAATGCTAATGCAATAGGCCAATTTCCCTGCAATGACCATTAAAGTTTAATCTCATTTTATCTAATTGGCCATATCACACCCATTTCATTCCTTTATAAACTCATTTCTGCAGAGCCATATTGTGAGTTACTTACCTAAGGCCATCTCCTAACCAGGAGTCATTTTAATTGCCACATTGCCATCTGCTGTATGCTGTATCACACCCATTTCATAGCTATCAGAGGTACTTTTTCACACTGAATGAATTTTCACAAGTGTAACCTAAGGCTCTTGAGCTAGATCAAAAGTTTACACCTCCTTCCTAAGACTGACTGTATGAGGTTGTGTCATTTGGGTCGGGGATCATTTAGTCCTACTGATAGTCTCATTCTAAATTACCATTCATTTGTCTAAAGTCGTTCATATAAAAAAAGACAGTTGTGCTTGGAGGTAATATTGAATCCTGGTTGTCAGAAATTCTGAATGTAGACTAGACTAGCTACAATCTTTATGCCATTTTTACTATTGTGTTGCTATTACTAATGTCACTTACATCCCATAATCTTTACTAGAATCCTCATTGTACTTAGTGGTACAGAATGGTTATTGTGGGAATGTTGTATGAGTACAACATTCCCACTGTAAGCATGTAAGTATGTCCATAGTGTTTTTATTATTTCTATTTCATTCGATTTCTGGTTCTTTTTAATATAAAGGGAGAAGGATTGTTCCTATTCACACAGTGTGCTTTTATCTGCAGCACAACAATGTGGACTACATAAGAACTCTTTTAAACTCCGCTGCTTGTTCTGCACCCGCAAAGCTCTGACCTTGATGTCATTTGAACAAGCAACCTTCTAATATGGCGTCAGATGCTCCCTTCACAACAGAAGGTCCTCAACAAAGCTTTCTTACCATCAGAGATATGCTGAGTTCATTAAGTCAAGAGAAGAGGTCACAGACAATTATACTTTACTGTAAAGCAAATTGGCTCTTAACCTAATTTTAAAAAATCTAAATAGGTCCATATAATCAACTGGTTTAGATAAAAGTGACATTCATCTGGCAAACAACTGCTTCATCCTTCAGTCCAATTGGTGGCAGCAGTGCACCACAATGCTAGTGTGGTAACTGCCAGTAAATATCAATGAGCCCTTCTGAGTACTACAGGTGATGTTAGAACATAATGGACTGACAAGATGGAACAAAAGGGCCCTGTGTTGCTCTCTCTCAGAGAACAATTGCATCTACATGACCTCTGTGATCTGAGTAAATATGCCACCAACACACCTTCATTCCATCAGGGTTATGCTTGTGACGAAGGACATGCAGACATAAACTTGAAACTTGAACAGCTAGAGAGACATTTATATAGCCACATACACGGTCATATCTGTCATGCATGAGAAATGGAAGTTAGATCATCACTGTGAAAATCTGTGGAGCAGACAGACAGGCTGCAGCATGCAGCTCTATGACTGCATATGAATCACATGATAATCTGACTGCTGAACCTGAGCCAACCTCGCACATATCCCGCACACGCACACAGACACACACACACACACACACACAGGTTGGGTGCTCCCAACTGTAGAGTCACTGAAACTTGCTCAGTTTTCTCTTCATGCCACTGCAGTTACAGACGATAGATGTGAAATCATTACTTTACAGAGAAAAAGAAAGAGCGTAACTGAGAATAGGTTCATCTTTAGAGAATAGGCAAGTAATAAAGTATGAAATACACGATATAAAGTTCAAACATTTGCATTTATATGTTTTTGAATTACACTTAATTAAATCAATTGAATGGTCTTATATGGCAGTTTAAAAGCATCGATTCCCAACCCACAAACTCAGTTGTCCTATTTAGTTTTTTTGCAGGTCTTCATAATTTCAGTTACATGCAGAGTAAATACTAACCAACCAAACTGGTACAAGGGAAGGATGATGTCAGTGGAAGAACTAAGAAACTAAGAAGTTTTTTAACTGTAGCTACAAAAACAACAATATGACACATCATAACAGTGTTTGTTCAGTGTGCAGACTTTGTGTCTGAAAAGGGACAAATAGTCCAGAGTTGTACAAATACACCACACTTCTTTCTAAAGAAGCCGACAGGAGGAAATGCAGGGAGCTGCAATGTAAACAATGTTATGTCAATTTGGGTAAGAGATGAAGGTCATGTGAAGGATCTCATGGCACAATGATGCGTGTCTGACTCCAGATCAGAAGGTTGCATGTTCAAATCATGTCGTGGTCAAGGACTGTCACTGTTCTAACTCCAATGTGTGAAAACTGAGCTGTAAATGTCATGAAACTGAAGCCTGTGGCCCATCAGTTAGTCTGCTACAAAAACATTCAGCTATGCTATCGTATCATCAGCAAAAACGACAATTAATTACAATCCTAATAGCAAAATTTGAAAGCTTTGGAAACACCTTATTTATAGCGCTAATGGATCATCTCTGTTGACATTACTGTACTTCTGGTGAGTACCTATCACCTTGTATGTGAAGTTATATATAACCTTTAATACCGCAGAGATTCAGGATGTGTTTGAAAGGGTTACCACCATGCAACAAATCTGAGGCGACACATTGACTATTGACAGATTATTAGTTATTTGTTAATTATAACATAAAAAGAAGAACTAAAACTAACAACATACACCTATGTGAAAAAACAGCCAATTTCAGGTCAAAACGAAAACAAACACATGAAATACACATTATGGGATAGCCACACATTTAATTTGTTTGTTTGTTTGTTTAAATTACACTCTGAATCAATTGTATAGTCCAATATAGCATTCTACTAGCATCTATCCCAAACCACAAACTCAGTTATAATATTATCTTTGCTGTTGGCTATTTTTGCCAAGGTGCTAATAATATAGATACAATCAAAGTAAGTGTTGACCAAACTAACTGGTACAAGGGAAGGGTGATCTCACTGAAAGACACTTAAAGAAGAAGTTTAGCCTATAAGCTGCAAACACAACAATATGACAATTCATAACAGTGTTTGTTAAGTCAGCAGATTCTTTGTTTCTCAGACATCCGAGTCCATCTGAACTGTGAAAAATGAGCAGGCAGGATGAAAAGCACAAGGTTAGATAAAGAAGTACAGGACCTCGTGGCGCAACGGTAGCGCGTCTGACTCCAGATCAGAAGGTTGCGTGTTCAAATCACGTCGGGGTCAAGGATTTTGAGGACTTTTCTCACTCCACCGATGTGTCCTATTGTATCCGTACTCACTCCACAGTGTGAAGGCACTAAACAAAACCTTCAGAGCTCACATGGAGCACAATGAAACTGATGAGATGTAGTGCATCAGTTACTTTGCTACAGAAACCACAGCAATACTTTCAAATTATCAGAAAGAAATTAAAAAATAATGAATTACTGATAGCAAAGGCTAAAAAAATTACAATAATAAAACTTCTCTATTTACATTACTATACTTCTAGTGGTCACCTATCACTTCAGCTTGTTGTGGTTAAATTGATTCTTTTTTATATATTAAAGTATATGTAAACTTTTAACAGTGTTAAAAATCAAAATAACATTCAAACTATCTGATCTAAGTGAAAGTAACTTAAGGAAAAATTAAATAAATTACAAGCATTTGGCTCTGAACTGCAAAAACAACAATATCTGCTGCTTATCACCAAAGCTGACATTGACACCTCATAACAGTGTTTGTTCAGTGTGCAGACTTTGTGTTTTTCAGGGGACTAAGGGTCCAGGGCTGTATAAATGTGCCACACTTCTTTTTAAGGGAGCAGACAGGAGGAATAGCAGAACTTGGAATAGTTCTGCAATGTAAACAACATCATGTCAAGGTTAGATTGGAGGTCAAATGCAGGACCTTGTGGCGCAACGGTAGCGCGTCTGACTCCAGATCAGAAGGTTGCGTGTTCAAATCACGTCAGGGTCAATCTGTGTTCAGTCCACTTTATGAAACTGTGTTATACCCCACATGTCAGGGAAGGGTTGTCGTTAAGGGGTTAAAATGAACAGTTCTGTGTTACTGCCTGTTAGCATAGTAAAACAGAGGCAGTAGCTGATGGAAGGAACTGGACAGACTGGATCTACTACTAACAACTACACATACACACAGAGAAGCAAACACCCACACAGATAAATTCATGCGTATACACACAGACAGACAGAGGGTTGTTCCACTGGTGTGAAGATAGTTTTCCCTCTGGCCCATTTCCAGCTGAGCTATGCACTACAGGCATTACTATTACTGTTCATGTTAGGCCACTGATGTTGTGAAGTAGGATACACATCGGGTACACTCTGGATTTGTATGAAGTTGTTACTTTAGAATATTACAGTAGAACTGCTGTTGGGAGTAACATATAAACCAAAAACATCTGTTTGTTAATTTGTTAGGGCGAAATTGTTGTTTGGATTTGGAAAACGTTAAATTCAGTATTCTATTGTCAGTGGGATGTAAAGAGCCCACACAACCACCAGGGGGAGCAGATATTCACAGAGACAGAACAAATGGAAGGAGAGGAGAGGAGAGGAGAGGAGAGGAGAGGAGAGGAGAGGGGTTTTTTTTTCAGACAGCAGGTGCAAAGCAGCTGTTCCTACCTCTGATCCCACCTGATACGTAACCATGGCACCTACCACATAGTCATTATAAGCTGAGTAGATGCACAGGCACACATGCTCTTCCTCTCTCTCATACATGCTGTTTCACATTCGTGTACATATGCACACACCAAACCACACGAAGCCACCTGTGTATCAAACACACCAACTATTGAGATCAATCCCAGCTCACTGGGCTTTAAACCTTAGATATCAATCATGGTAAAAGCATTTCTCAATATGAAACAGCAGCATAACACACACAGTGTCCCAGAGAAGGATAAACTTTCAGATTTCACAAGATAACAGCGGCTCCAAGACATCAGACACCCTGAGAAACCGCAAACAGATAGGAATCAAAGATATCACTTTATCTGGTGTGATGATGAACCCAGATAAATCCTCCATGTCATCACTACACCAGGACACACTATGGTGGGTTATAGCAGACAAATATCATTATTTAAAAACAAGGGTTTGGTCTGATACAGTTTATCATGAACTGAACACTGGTTAAAAATCATTTAAACCATTTCCTGCTCACAAAGACACAAAGAGGGTTCACAGCTCACTAAGTGGTCCAACATTAAAGCCAAACAGCTAGTGACTCAGGTGTAGTCACCCTTCCCATGGGGTGGATGCAGTGGGATTGTGGGTAATTATTTACAGTTGGTCTAGTGGGCGTGGTGGGTAGTGTGATATCATGCTGCCTCTGACACAGATTTTGCCCACAAACCCTCACACACACATCAAAGTGGAGCCCCTGAATACAACACAGAAGAGGGCAGTAGGTGGAAATGATTAAACACAGCACATGGTGGTGTGCAGGTGTTACTGTTTGGTCATGTTTTGTTAATGATGAGACAGTAAAAAGCAGACAGGTGTAATCATAAGCACATGTTGGTGAAACTCTGTGTAGGGCTGCCAAAGCTTTTTGGAGTGCAGATACAAACCAAAGCTATTTCTGCACAAGGAAAATGTGAATAGAAATGAGAAGAGGTGGCGATACAGGGGGAAAAGAAAGAAAGAAAGAAAGAAAGAACACACATATTTGACTCACCCTGTCTTTGTCATCCACCACATCGCACAGCATGTCATCCAGGTCCAAAATCCCTCCGTCTCCATATTCCAACCTGTGGACCTGGACCCAGTAGCTGGGGTCCTGGAGGGGAAAAAAAGAGAAAGTATTAGCTCTGTAATGAGATTTATTTTCACCATATAGATTTAGGATTTGAAGCCTTATGTAAGTAAAGCCATACAACATGTTAGCATTGCCAGGCCAAAGGAATTAGCAGCTTGTGTCTCCACAGAAATCAGCTGATCTAATCACCACGTGGTTCATATAATGATCCAGTCAGCTGGCACACAGGGGCCCTGACACGGTTATGGAATGACATCATGATAGAAGTTATGAAATATTTTAATCCCAAACTGGATGCCCTGCAAATTAAGCATAAACTTCATACCTTTTTCTATATGGGTGTAGAAAAGACAAGTGTGATAAAGGAGGTGTCTTATTCATCAGGTCTTCTAGTTACATTTAAAGCAGAGAAGTGACAACACTCCTCCACTCCCCTCTGTTCAGTTCAAGAACTGCCATTGCTGTTTTGCGTCAGCATATGAATATCATTCATGCGTACATAATGCATTCAGGTACAGCATGTAGTGCATAAAGCCCAGCATCAACTCAGTACATCGTACAAAGTATAACCAATCCAGAAAATAAAATTACTGAAATAAAAATAAATGCTTTTTTTACAAAATAATGTTTAAAACAGCTGCTGTCCTGTAATGATCACAGACTTGGTCCACTGTTCGAATTTGATGCTGCATAATTCAGATAGTGTGCTGTATGCAGAGAGCTACATAGACTTATGTGTGGTTAATATAAAAACTTTTAGAAGTATACATGTGTAACATGTCCACATGTACTATAAAGCCATGATTACATATACAGAACAGAATACTGCTTCAGCAGCAGCACATTCACCAGACACAGATGCTCAACTAAAATCTCATTAATATATTATACAGCCCTTCAAAGGCAGGGAGCAATAACCAGAGAAGTAATACAGCTGGGGAAAAAATGGTTTGAAGTTCTCAGGATGGCTGGAGAACTGTGTATAACAAATCTGCAGTTGCAAATTCTTTGACTTCTTGGACTCAAAAATGCTTAGCATGCAACTTACAAAATACCCATAGTTCAGCTAGTGCACTCCATCATTGGATAGTCATCATGAAATGTGAGGGTAAAATATTTTCTTTGATTATTAGAATTGTTAAAGTAATTATGGTAGGCCAATGTCTGTATGTCTCACAACTATCTGCATTAATATTGAAACCAATATAGCAGATAGTCCAACCACGCCAAATTGCAGGAATTCTTAGCAATTAAACATGCAGTATGACATTTTCTGCCACTAGGGGTCTCTAAATCAAAATAAACCCAAATAAACAGACCAGGTGATTAAAACCAATTAAAACACTGAATGCAGTTTTGCCTTAAAAAGCATTGTTTCTCTGACACATTTTGGCACATCAGCGGAGGAACTGCTAGCCAAGCTGCTGTTCATGTTTCTCTAATAACTTATGATCTGGACATTTAGGAGGTTTCTACTGAAAGCTGAATTATCCACGGAGTCCCTGTCATCTTGAAAACAAAGGTAGCTGAGTCACACCATTAAAAACAAAGAATAAAGCAGTTTCACATAAAAAAAAAATAATAATAAAAAAACAGGGTTCCTCCAAGGCTGTTTGCTCAGCTTGTTTCTTTAATAACTTCTTTAATAACCTGACTAATAACGGAAATCCTTCATTCAGTTGAAGGATATAGTTAAAAACAACCAAGATCTAAAAAGTATATCATGTGGCAAATTCAGGGTGTGAAGTGTCCAGAAGTTTTTTTGTCTGTGTAGCCTTTAGAGGGTTAAAGTTTCCATGAGTGGTTTGGAGGTTGGATATTCTGAAATAAAAGTTGAAAATAAATAAAGGCCATTCTGTGCTCCCTTCTTGTTCTCGCTCAGTCAGACAGGAGGCTAAAAAGAAACTAGTAAGCTCAGTGGCCGTCCTTCCTCCTTCACCATGTCGGGAAAGAATCTCCCCACCCTTTTGTCTCTATTTTGTTCTCACTCTATTTCCCTCATGCTTCTTTTTCTCCAAACTGAGCTGTCCTTGGGTCTGTGGTTAAATGCCTTCATGCACGGCTTTGTTGTACTGAACTCCAATGTGGTTCACCAGGCAAAAATGGTCCAAATCATGAGTGGAATAACTGTGTGGTATTTTCCTTCCTTCTGAGGTTATTAGGAAGGAAAAGATGGCAAGTTTATCAGGGACGCTCCCCAAAGGCATGACAGGAAAGTAGAAGCAAAGAGAGAATTGTTAAGTTCCCATGTTAGTGAGACAATGAATAATGAAAAATTGCAAAAACAAAACCACAATATAACTGCTATATATAACACACTGACAATCCAGAAGAATGAAGACACAGCAAAAAAAATCACCATCTCTGGAAGCCATTACAAACCACACCCTGACCCTGAGTATTTAACAGGGGGAAAAAGTCTTTAAATGTTCAAATGCTGTCATGCCCCGTGTCTGTTTGGCATGGTCCAAATCCAGACTTGTTCCTCAGATGATTATGAGGAACAAATATGATTCTGAGAGAAGCTCAGCCTCATAACTTAATCCCAGGAAATGCACTTGGGATGGAAGGAAAGCATTTGACAAGCGCTGTTTAGATTTGGAATTATCAGTTCAGGGCGTCATTACCAGAGTATTAGCAGCAAATTCATCACTAACTGGGACTGGGTCAGATTTAGTGTTTTAGGGGTCATCTCTCGATGCTTTGGTGTAAAAACCAAGGACTTAACTCTCACACACACATAGACACGGGTTACATTTTGTTTTCCCTTGGTGGATACTTTTAAGTATCAGTAAGAGCTCCTTGGATGAAACAGTTGGTCATGTTAGCCATTCAGCTCACAAAAAAACCTAGGTCAAATTTAATGGTTACATCTTAGTATCATTCATTATTTCCAATTCCAAAGACCAGTGCTACTCCTTATAATATGTAAATATGTAGGACATGTTTCTAATGTTGTATTCATACTTAAAACATGCTTTTCATTCTTAAGAGGGCTGTGATAATCTGATTTGTCCCACCATGCAATTAAGCTTTTTACAAGGATTTTCTTGACTCTGGAATTCTATTAAAAGATGCTGTGTATTCCACTCCTTACCAGATCACTAAATACACAGTTGAGCTGTCTTTAGGTTTAGGCACAAAAACTAGGTGGTTGAGGAAAATGAAACTACAGGGTTAGATTTTTTTTTTAAAAAGATAATGGTTTGGATTAAACACCTTACATTACCGAAGGTACAATCATTGGGAAACTAACATGTAAAAGTCACTTGCATTTTTTGTTTCACACTTGGTGTGTGTACAATGGTAATCCAGGTCACCTGAGTGGAAAACCTGTGTTTATGAAGCCATCCACCACCCAACCCTCCTTCTTATACCGATGCTGTTGCTCCTTATTTATGACCTCCTTCGCTGCTGAAATAGTTACTACGACCACTAGAAGTTTGTACAATAATGCATCCAAGCTGATAATGCATTCAGTAGCACGATAAAATTTAAACCAGGTGTGTGATCCCATCAGAGGTCAATTCTGTGTGTATACTATAGGCTTTAAATACTGAAATTGCAATTCATGTTTAAGTTTGAACCGATTTGTTAAAAGACTTGCACCTGTTAATTCTCAAGATTTTTTTCTCCAAATTGCTGGTACACATAATTTATTATTCAAGTAAAAAAATAACAATTTATTTTCTATTTATTTATTTGTAACTTTTTGTTCTATAAAGTTAGGAAAACAATGTTTAAGTCAAACCTGATATACATGCAATACATATAAAAGGCAAAGACAGATAATAATGAATCACTAGTAATGGAGCAGTACTCTGTTTCTGCCCATAGCCCAGGTATTGGTAATGGTATTGGTATCAATATTGGTATCAGGACTGACAAAGTCGGATCTGTGTTTCTGTAAAACGGTACAGCATCTCTCTTTAGATAGAGACACCACCACACATGATCAATAATTGAAAGGGATTCTTTTTGTGTAAGTCTATACATATTGTTTTTTCAGGAATTCCCACTCATACTGCCTTTAATTTATCGTGAAATATTTATATAAATATGGATATCTCCTGCTGATGATGTGGAAAATCATTGAGTTTGACAGTTGTTACAACAGAACCTGAGGTGACATTCATCATATGTGAACACATATGGGCCTAATCAAATGCTGAACACACATACTGTAGCATGGAAGCTGTTACAAATGGACTGAAGCGAGACAGAGAAGGAGCAGATCCTCCCAACAAAGAGTGCATTGTGACAGAGTCATTTATTCTACTGTAGTGTACAGTAACAGCGGGTAGGGAGGACAGCTGTGGAGTTGATAAAATGTTAGCACATTCAGCAGTCAACCATCATCTCTGCTACTAAATCAACATGTTGTGCAAAACTGGCTCTTGCTCGGTCATGCAGCTTTCTGATTATGTTTTTTGCAACGTATGGTTTCTCAACAACGGCAGATACATTTCAATACATGGTGCCATGTACTTACCCAAAACCTCAACACTTCACACAGAGGAACCAAGTGGCCTGCCCTGCTAAACACTTCTCTGGGCTGCCTTCAGCCAGCAGTTGTACAGACAGTTTCCCACATGGGATCAGTGTCATATTATCTTCATGCATTCAAAAAGACACTGCTACTCTCATCATGTAAAGGCCTTCCAGAAATAGACTGAAAATTGTGGCCAAAGTGCTATTACCATTGTTTCTGTTCTGATGTCATTGGAAACCTCATGTGCATCGGAGGAACAAAACCCATTAGAATCACACACCATGTCCGTACTGTTTTTGTTCTCAAGTGCAACCAAGTCTCACTTGAAAGAAAGTGCTTTCCTTTCCCAGACCGCATTAACACCCTAGGACTATTCAAGAGTAACTTGGTACGTAAGTAGTTTTTAAACAGAGACAATGAGCCAGCTCGGCATTGTTTTGCTAACAAAGGGACCAAAACCACAGGAACAATACATATCTGACAAGTGCATGTTTGATAGACAATCAGAGCTATGTATGTGCAGGGTTGGACGAATTGTCAAGTGAAATGTGACAACAGCACATATCTGTCAACCATACTGCAAACAGGAAGAAAGATGAATTAAAACCTGTGAAAACCAGTTTAACCTGTGATTATCAACACTAAAGTCACATCAGTGTCATGTGGACTGCAACATTTTGTACCATACCAACATTTTCAGGTCATTTACATAGTAGTGGTAGGCTACTTCAGAACTTAAGTAAGTAAATAAAATTAAAAGCACTGCCATATTACAGTAATGCAACCACTTAATAAATGTATATTAAAAATGTCTTTAAATAGCACAAGAGTGTAAATGTAAATGGGAGTAGCTTGAACTGCCAAATGTAACAACACAGGTATGTACAGCATACTTGGTTTCACCGTATGAGAGCTGTGGGAAAAATGAGCCAGACATGCTTAAGTGCAAGCTGCAAACTCTGAGCTGCGAAATAAGGCAAACATGGAATTGCAAAAACTGCAATTCCTTGAATGGCCCCTTAAAGCTGGCTCCAAGAGCGAGTCATTCCCCATAGACTCCCATGTTACAACGCCCAGCAGAAAGAAACATATTTACAGCCAAGCACAAAAAAGACATTAGGTTCTTATAGCCAATTTCCCTATTCATGACAACTTTACAGGGGATGATATTTGAATCATATTAAGCCTATAAGGCCATCACAGGTGGCGTGTTTCAGCAACCAGGCTATCTTCAGCCAGCGTCAGCTCCACCCACACTCCAGTTTTTTGGATAAGCCTTGAGTTTGGTGAAGTCGGGCACTGCCAAACTAGCGAAGGCCAGAGCCACCACATCATCCCAAAGACTATGTCTGTCTCTTTTTATACATGTGTATGATTTAATATAATGGGGATCTGGTTACATGTGTTATAATGAAACAAAAGAACACTTAACGTACAGAAGAAAAGTGATCTGGTGGCCTTACAGGCACAGTATAATCCCTGCTATGTTGTTACTGAACAGAAATGCAGGCTAACAGACAGACATAAAGCAGAGCAGACATGGCCAGATATACAGGGTGTGTCAGTGTGTATTGTCTGCAGTCATTTAGTTCCTGTCCCGGTGACCTGTTTAGTCACTGGTGAGCTTTACTCATTCATTCATCTATTGCATGAGTGACATACCCCCACCCTAGTCTGATCAGGTATCCACTTATCCCTCAGCTTCTACAGTAGAACAGATAACAGAGAGGTAGTTGTTCTCTGTGACACACACACACACTTGCGACACAGGCTCAGACAATAGCTCTCTTCACCCCATTATCTGTCTCTTTGTACCAGAGCCGGTTGCCTGTTCCTGTCAAAGACCACACAAAGACTGGTGCCCTAGAGGAAAGTCGGGGGAGGGAGGAGGATGTGAAAAAGTGTGTGTGAGAAAGAGAGAGCATGTGCCTGTGTGTGTTTTATGATTGCTGCATTAGCTCCTGCAAGTGTTACAATTCCCACAGGGGTAATGTCAGTCGCAAGATGTAGTTCTCAAACGATGAGGTTCACAGAGGACCTCGTGGCGCAACGGTAGCGCGTCTGACTCCAGATCAGAAGGTTGCGTGTTCAAATCACGTCGGGGTCAGGACATTTTAAAATTAAAAACCCTGCAGCAGCAATGGAGTCCAAGTCACATAAATAAGCTAGAGAAGTGGAATACCTTTGTATGACACAAAGGCAAAAGAGAGATGGCAGTTATACTTGTGGGTTTTAGCAGAAATAAAACGCAGATATGTTTCTTGTTAGTTAGCATTAGGGAATGTCAAGCATTTGGAGATGATCCGGTTAAGACAGAAAACAAGCAGGGTGATGCAGTTTCACGAAATGCAAGCAGTAATTTAGAGGACAGATGTAATCTTCAAAGATGGCATCAACAAACTTTGCTCTTGAAACAGAGAAAGTGGAAGGGATGCCATAAGTCTGCAAGCAGCTGACAAAATAAGAGTCACGCAGAAGAAAAATACTGCGTTCATTATCTTATCAGTCATCCCCTGTGGAAGCCACTTTGAGCAGGCACTTTGATTCACCTTGACCTGCACCCTCTCCGGTCTAGCACTACCTCCCCTGTGTTAGTAACGGCACCACCCTGAGTTGCCCTGTGTCCACTGGTGGTGGTCCTTGCACCTGCCCTCAGTTGCATGCAACTCCCTAGTTGTGAGTCTGACCCCAACCCCTAATGTTGAGGTGTCAGTTTAAGCAATAAAAGCAGTAGAAGTCAAAATGCTGAATAAATAAAAGAGTCAGAACCCGCAGGAGTTTTAAAGATCAAAAACTGAGAGATAAGTTCTTATTTAAAACCATCACACTTACTTTAGTTTAAACACTATACAAATATAATATATTAAACTACTTCTGTAGCCATTCACTGTGTAAAAATCTAAGAGATTTCTAGTTCTGGGTTTTGCCAATTATTGTTGGACACATAGCTACCAGAAGCTCACAAAAATCTTATCAAACCATTTAGATTATTAAGCACAACCTACAGACTTTCACTGTCTAAGCAAAGAGCTCAGGCACCACTATAAGGCTTTGACCTCTGACCTCTGGGATTACACACCTCCCTGTGAAGCACCAGTCTAAGTCAGTGGTTCAACATCTTAACCTCCCACTTTTAGAGTTTGCGCTCTGCAGCACAATAACGGCTTTGATTTATGGAGTGTATGCTCTCCCATGTGAGTCATAAACACTAGTGTCTCTAACGTTCTCCGCCTCGCTTGTGCACACACACACAAACACACATGGAGTAACACACACCTCCCAGCTCTTTATCTTTGACCAAACGTTCTCTGTTGCTATCAGCCGAAAGTAAAACAAATGCAAAAAAGAACAGTAGCAGGCTACTGCTTCTTCTACTATAAGGCCATGTGTAGAGCAGCTTACTTTACCTATGCCAGTGCACCCTTTGTCATCTAGTATAAAATGTCTGTGTGGAGCTGACACTGGATTCATAAATATCAAATTAGTGGGTGTTTTAAAATCCTTCATTAGCTCTAATCGACCCAACAGACAGGTCGGTTGGTTGAAACCACACAGTTCATTGGGGGTGAGACACACTCTTGTCTGTGGGAGTGGATTATCCCGTTTAGATCACCAGGTTTGTTTTAGCTCACTAAAATAGGCAGCACGTCCCTTCAGGGCATAACAATTACTTCCTGGTGGAAAATGGCAGTTCCAAACTGTGGGCTAAGGACAGCCTGTCTGTGTTTAGGCAGACAGCAATGTGCTGAAGAACTAGTATACTGAGTGAAGCTTTACACTGGAATTCCTCTGAGACAAAGTCACCTCCAGGGTCTCTACATTATTGATGCCCTGCCTGACCAATGCAACCTGCAGAGAGAAATATGACACCTACACTACTACTACTACACACACATGCAGCTCTGCACACACTGGATGCCTTCAGCATGTTATCATCCAAAGGAGCTTATCTAAAGTTTACAGCATGATGCAAAGAACCAGAACTGGAAAAATCTAAATCTACATCTAATGACCAAGAACTTAGTCTTTATACTAAGTAAAACATATCTTCACACACATTGTAAGAAGCTGCAGATACTGAAAATAGGCAGCACGCAAACATGTGTAAAACTTTACAACTTTGCATCATGAACTTCTCCGCTTCTTCACTCATCATCATCATTGTTTCAATAAACAACATTCTTCATGATAAATCATTCAGCTTTTTCAACAATTCAGTTTAATGTACCGAATGTGGGTTGGTGGCTCAGTTGCACCAAACAACATCTTGTTTTTAGACTTAACAAAGTGCTCAGAAGGCCCAAAAGAACCCAGTTCGTTAATGAATCATTTTTCCCAACTACTTTTTCAAATGGAAACAAGCTAAAGTTTCCCACACAACTGGCAGAAATGTTCATTTATACAAAGAAACACCACTTTAAATAGTCTACTAAGAGATTAATGGCTTTGTACGATGGATGTCTGTAGCGCAGGCACGTATGAAAGGATAAAAGAGATATATGTATATTTCTTTTGGCCAACAGTGAACATTTCCCCTCTCTGTGCACTAAACGAGTGGCAGCATCAGTGCCAGAGAGGTTAACAAGGGATCAAGCTGGTAATACAGGCCAGTCTGTCAAACACAGAGCCAAATCCTGTAGCCTCTTAACACAGAGACCCTTCAAATATCTGCCACACCTACACACACTGCGCCAGAGCAGACTACTGTCAATTCTCTGGAGTCTCATACTGGAGCTGAGGGGAGGACGGCACAGAGCCAGAGGAAATATTTTCCTGTCACCATAAGTCAAAGGTTCAGCCATTCTTTAGACAAATGGAACCTGATTTTCCAAGCTTTCTGATGTTGGATGAGTTATATGAATGGATCAAACTGTACAGTCTTGTCTCCTGCTGTGTGGTCTGAGTAGGGGATTTGTAGTTTCATCGTTTCTCCTGGACTACAATTCCACTGCAACTATCACCCCTCACAAAAAGTATAACGTGGAAATCTAAGCATGTGGTCTGGATAAAAAAAACTGGTTGGACTGCTAGTGTGTGTGTGTCCGTGGTGGCCAGACATGCTGCCTCATGGCTCAGCATGAGCTGGAACTGCCGCTGCGATGAAGGGTTCACTAACAAATTAAAACAGACATTATCACATGAGGATCTCATTGAGTAGTTTCATAATGATACATCATTAAGCCAATTAAAGAGCAAACCTTCAGACAGGATGTGCCAGTGAGTAAGAGGCATGACAGCTTTGAAAAATACAGCATTTTGTTGTTGTATGACAGAAAATCTGAGGACAAACTTCAATTAGTGGATTTCTTCATAAAGGGAAATCACAGAGCAAATGGATGGGTAGAAGCTATTTACATGCATTACTCAGCAAATGGCTGGTACTTGGGTTATGACAACTTAACCTTTAATTCAGTCCATGAATAACTGAGCTATGAACTGTAGACAGCTCATAGTCTGTGTTTAAGCTTAGCTAGCAGCTAGCATGTTGGCTTGCATCCCAAGTCACATTTTTATTAGCTAGTTTATTAGCATCTGTCTCGGGTGCCAGGATAGGTAGCCTGTTTGGGAAACCAGCCAGTTAGATCTCATCTGAGAGAAGTGGTCATTAGCAACAGCAGGAGGGCTTTGCACACGTACACATACACTGACATTAAATATATTTACTGTCTTTGGCATCAAAGACTTCCCGGAATATGGGACATGCAAAGTAACATGCATGATTTGACATATGGGTTGCACTGAAGACAAAATCCTGGGTAATCGTATATGCAATTAAAGACATGAATGAATACCGTTTTTGCTACCATAAAGCTAAAATAACAGAATAATAACATATAATACATCCCTGGCTTAAACAAGATCCTACAGTATAGATATAGTTGTAATTGGCTTTGTAATGATAGGGCTAAGTAGCTTACTAATGCCCAGACACTAATGCACCTTGACGAGCAGATAAGGACTACAGGGCAACTGTAAAAAGCACCATTACACAATTGCCCCATTTGCAAAAGAGAAAATAATTTTAACAGACCACAGTTCCGAGTTGACCCTGACCTTTGACCTCCCTGTGGATAGGAAAAAGCAAACTGCTAATTTTCTTTCAGGGGTTGATAAAGAATCTGTCCATTTCAAATGGTTATCAGAAATCAGCCAACAGAGACAGAGGGTGAAGGTGTCATGTTACTAACGGACATTTTAGTCTAAGACCCCGAGGGAGACATTTCACTCAGGCCATCTGCTCAGCTTTGGACTGGGTGGAGGAACAGTCAGATTTGGTGTAGATGTGAAATATATGCGCATTATTATATGATGAAGAGAGCCTGTGACAGAATTTCAATACAGTTATCAACTAACAACCATTAGTTGCCAGTGTTTATTTTCTTGTAGTCTTAATTTAGGGAAAACAATGATTACTGCATACATGCCTGTGTCAATGTGCAACAATATAGGCGCACAGACAACTATTTCAAGACAGGAAAAAGAGAACAATGAATGCATGTTGCCATTTGGCTGTGCCACTTTGAAGTTATTGTTACTCAGAGTATGTCATATGCAAAAGAGCCCCACCACATAAAAACTGAGCAACAGAAAAAATCAGAAAATCCCTCGCATTTTTTAACCAACAAAGCAAATACAACTTAGCTTGGCAGTTTCTACTCAAGTAATGTCCAGCATTGGCTACAAATTTAAAGTCTGCGTATTCACTGCATGTTCAGTAAAACTGGCTGAGCTCTGCAAGACTCTTTGTCTACTTTTAGAAGCAGCAGCCAGCACAATTTCGGCACACTTTTGTTTATTATTTCATAAGCACAGAGGTTATGCTTGCCAGATGGGACCCCCAAACGAGCCAAAAGAAACAGAGAGCACAGAGTGAATCACCAAGAACAGACAACCCGCAGTGGAGATGTCACTACACACACAGTTCTTTCACAGGCTGCAGATGTGGAACACAGACAGGGGTCAGAGAGTGGTTTCTAGGATTTGTGTTTATGTGTGCAGGAGGAGGAGGAGGTTCCTGGGATCTAAATGTGGAACAAACATCATTATGTACTATTTATTGTGTGCTGTATAAATAGAAACAGAATGTCAATGCACATGTTGACAAATGGTCAAAATGTAACTCCAATACACATACAGCAGCTTAGGAAACAAGAGTAAACTTCAGTCAGTCAGAAAATAATGCAGCTCACTCTGTCTTTGTATCTGCGTGTGGTGCGATGTGTCCAGTCCAAAAACCCTGACATATAATGTGCTGGTCCTGGTTTGTGAAGTTGCAACAGACTGTGACAATGAAACCCTCTTACAAAAGAGCACACAGCTCACACTTCACACCAAAGGAAGTAGGGAGGATCAGTTCATTCAGAGAGAACTCTGTGTGTGTGTTTTGGGGTTTGTGCAAATCCCAGTAGGTCCAAGAACAACATATGTAGAGCAGACATTGAGATCCCTTGAGTGTAAAGGCCAGCAAGAGGGAGTGGCAACTTTTTGGTTTTACATGTTGAGACAGTGCACCATGCTCACCACATCTGTGATCCAACTGCTGAGCACAAAATTAGCACAGTAAAGAGTTTTTCTAATGCCACACATATATATACACTCTAATACCACTTCATAGCAGGTGCATTCTACATTGGACAAAGTAAAGTAAATGTGTATTCTATTAACAACAAAGGCAGCTCAGATGTCTACTCTCAGTGTCCAACATGATGTAATACAAGTGAAGAAAGTTATTTTCAGACCTAACTGAGCTGTGACCAGCAGTAGCCAATTGTTTTTTTGTAAAAAGAAGTTTGAAACCATGCCTCAATTTTCATAATTTAATAAAAAGCTGAAAAACATGCAATAATTCTAATTATCGCTAATATATTTAGAATTTTTCAGATAAAAAAATGTGTGTTGCTCTTCCAGTAGAAATGCAGCTTGGTAACTTGGAGATCAATCTAAAATCTACACAGCCTACTGTGGACTTCCCCCTTTGTTTAAAATCCATTCTCATCTTATTATTCTGGTCATCCTGGTAGTCTGAACACAGTATACTCAGATGAATTTGTGAGGTCAACTCAGTCTAGTGTGAGGCACACCATGCATGTCAGTTAAGGTAGAAAAGGTGAACAGATTCACCCTGGAAACAGATATACAGCAGAGCAGCCTATATGGATCAGCGTTTCCTAAACCTTTCCTGATGTACCACAGCAGGTTTTAGATCTCTCACTACTCCAACACAGCTGATTCAAATGGTCAATCGTAATGAACTCCTTAAGCTACTCGAAATCGCTCACAACTCCATGCAGGCAGTCTTTTTGTGTTCAGCAGTGTTACACCTTGTTTGCTTTTTTGAGGTCTGTTCTTGTGTGAACAGTTCCTAAACAGGAACACAAAATCATTGACCCTGACGTGATTTGAACACGCAACCTTCTGATCTGGAGTCAGACGCGCTACCGTTGCGCCACAGAGTCTGAATACCAGAGGGGTACAACTTCATTATCACAGTGCACACAAAGTCACTCCAATGACATTGGGACACTGTATAGAATAACAAAGCCTTTTATTATCATCACCTACTTTGTGACAGACAGGAAGTTCGAGTCAGCACTTAATGATGACCTGAGAAAAGGCAGTGCTGTAAATATATGTTGTGCAGTGAACGCCACAGCTGGAAGCTGTGTGTATATATATATATATATATATATATACACACATACATACATGTTCATGTTGACAACACTTTAACATGTTCACAAAATGAGTAAATTGAATGGATTACATTATAAATAGTTTTGAGTCGGTCAGAGTTTCCAGTGTGACAGGAACTCCTGAACTCAAGTAGACACAGACAGACAAAGGGAAGAGGCAGGGAGAGAGCGCTGATGAAAGCCACTTTCCACAGGATCACCGGGGCAAACATCCAAAATCCACAAACACTGACGTCTGAAACTCTGAGCCACGGAGAGCTGCAGTAAAGAGATGGACTCAAAAATACACCAGATGTAAACAAAGGGAAAGAAAGCTATCTAAAGAGAAAGAGAAGACAGTCCAGATGTGTGTGAGTTGGGCCCTGTGTTTCTGTGTACACTTCTTTCCAGTCGTCAAACAGAGCTCTGCTCTCCAGCAACATCCATTAGCTGGTGATAATAAGTAATTGCTTGGACAAGAACTGACAAAGTGGAAGTAGAAGCATTGTGTGTGTGAGGACTATCATATTTCAATATAAGCCTGGAAGTAACAGCTCTATTTACAGTAATACGTCTCTGGAGAATCTGGATAGTTCTGTGTGTGTTCTGCTGAAAGAAGAAACATGCAGGGCACTTAGAAAGGCCATTTTTTTTACTGTGAAGGAAAATAATGCAGCAACAGCAAACTAGAAGAGCCCCATTTAACTGGTGCAACAATTTGTCTGCATACACTGTAAACCTCCAACACATCAGTGAGGCATGCATGCATTTACCACACTGTTCTTGACATAAGGAAAACCACTCCTTACCCTGCCCACAGCAGGGACTCAAATCACAGCTGCTTACAATATAAACTGTGGATTTGTACGGAAATTTTAGCGTTAGTAAACGTTACGTAGACATTGTACATATTGTATATACAGTAAGGGATAGCAGTGTTCCACTTCAGTCGCCTGATTACCATTTTTTTTCCTCTGAGCAGACCACATTATGTAATCTGAGAAGTTTTGTACATGAGCTTCGCCTGGTGCTCCAAACATCAGAGAACTGGAATTATGAGGACCTCCTATTGGGACATAAAACAGACAAACCTTTGAAATCAACGTTTCTAACATCACATTTGATGCTGTGCATAGTCAGAATGTAATATGTTTAAGTCTCACATCATCACTCCATCTTGCTGAATGAAGGAGGAATGTGCTAGCTGGGGAAATGCTCATTGACCCCACACAGGAAACAGATGACACATAGTAAAAGCACTTGAGGCTGAAAACTGGCAACATCAATGGAAAACCTCCATGTAGGTTAACCGAGAACGATGAGATTAAAAGTGAGGTGAGAAAGGGAAGCAGGAAGGGGAGAAGACAGAAAAGTGAAAGTGAGACCGATAGAAAGGAAAGAGAGATCATGGACAAAGGATGTGTTTAATAGTTTAAATGGACAGGATGGGAGGAAAAGAGATTAGGTGCAGTGCATCATCTTGCACTCTGCAGACCAAAAGCCTAAGGTAAACCCCTCTAAACTATGCAAAGCCACCCTCTGTAAACACTTTATACTTGTTTATACCTTGGCTCCTGGGTTTGATTTTCTAACAAGCAGCATGTAAACAACTAGAAAGTAAGGGATTTCATAGCTGCCCTCCAGCACAAATACACTTACAGCTACAACATCTAGGAAGGTGAAAATCCCAGTTCAGGATGAAATTAAAAATGTTATCATAGTAAGGCCAGGAGAAATTTATCTGCTTGATTTCAGACAAAGTGATGCCTCACTACAGAAAACAAACACACCAGAAGCTTCACTGGAAGAGATAATGGCCCAAACCATCGGCTGTTATGCACAATCTTAGGTAAACTGACAGAGGTAACAATTTCAGACAAAAAGAGTGTTCAGAGTGGTTCAGAGGTGTCAAAAAGATTCAGTGATGCAGCAGTAGAATATCTGACCTCAGATGAAAAGGCTGTATGTTTAAATCATGTCGAGGTGAGTGCAGTGGAGCAAAGATCAAAGCTGCACACCAGGGTTTTACATGACTAAGCCCCTTCACTTGTAAATAGAGCCTCACCTGAGCTAAACTGAACAACCTGCTCATCTCATACTTTCCCAGCTCTGTTTTCTGAGATGTGTCTATCATTTTGTCATTTATTTCTGCAACAATATGCTGATTTAATATTGGCCATCAACTCCATTAACAAGCGGCCAAGTGCCAATGGGATTTGTTTTTGTTTGTTCTAAAATGTGAAAACAGCTAAATGATGTGTGATGCAGACACAGATAAAAGCATGGCCTCATCTAGATCAATTAGCTTGAGATCCAGGCCAGGAATCTTATTTTTACCACATAATAGCATGATTATAATAGCAGTGGTGCCCCATTCATTCTTATGATAGGTATTTAATATGTAAAATATCAGAGAGCCATGGTGAAACTATTCTCCTATACTGCTGACTACTGTGGTATGATAATGAATAGACTTCCATTTACTTTGCAAACATTACGCGGAGCATTTTAATCTTTCATTAATCCAGACAAAGGTTTGCTGAGCACATGCACTCCCTAAGCACTTCTCCACATTAGTCTACATGTTTGCATCTTGACAACACCCAGCATACAGTCTTCCACTGTTAATCTCACTGAAACAGCACATGTTGAATGCAGATTAGCAAATGATTCACAGGTGGCTGGACAGATTGGATTCCTGCTTTCCAAGCACATATTTCATAGTTCTGATTATCTTAATTAATCTGTAGTTTGACACAGCTACTGAATTCAATCCAGTTTGACTTGGTTTGAGATGTTAGGAAATGCAATCTGACAAGGACACTTCATCAAGCCTGCTTAGATTTATTGAGATCATTAAGAATTACGGGATAATAGTCTAGGAGTTATGACACAATCTTGAGAAACTGTCATTAATCTGAAAAAAAAAACTGGTAAATATTTTATTCCAAATGAACGCAATCTGCTTCTGTATCTTAGTGTGTCAACTCTAAGAGCAGATTCAGGAGGAAACACACATGGCCATTTAGCCACTCGGCTGTTTTTCTGTTCACTGACTTGGAGCTTGGCAGTATAAACCGCTCTAAGAGCCAAAGGTGACGCCTCGCTCACACATACTGTTAGCACATGTGCACATGTGTTTGTTTGCACAGAAATACACTTCCTGCATGAATGTCACTATTCTGGATCTGTGTTATTATAACTAAATACTGGACTAAAGCATTATTGAATTCAGATCACAGTGTCTGAGAGTATTCAAACTGAGAAATACTGATCCCCTATTTCCTCTGTAGACAGAAAACTGAAGATATTATTTGTCAGCATGCAAGAACAGCAACACACTTTGGTGTCAACACCAACGAACAAGTGTCCTCTTTAGACCTGCTTAATATAAACCTATAATGACGGTCAAAGAAAGACAGTTTTAGAAAACCTCATAATAAATCCAATTTCTATCAATCCACTTGGATAAATAAGTGACTTTACCCTAAAATATGTGTAAAGTTTAAAAAAGGATTTTAAAAATCCCTAACCTCGGGAGGAGAATGTGTCGTCCTTGTGGTCCACCTTGTAATTTTCCGATTTTCTCATGTTCCCCTTCTAATGGCAGCTGAGTCCTCCACACATAACAACATTATATTTAACTTTCAGGGTACCCAGCCACAACTAATGAAGTGCCTATGAAGACAGATGTATTGCCATACAGTGCGTGCACTAAAAAGGGGTTTTGCATGTGAACTGTTCACTTTGGTAAAGCACAGAAATACTGTGCTCATGTGGGTTTCATCATCTCTACAGGAGCACCAGCTGGAAAATATTACATTTAAAAAGTGAAACAGTGGACAATATTGAGTATGTCATGTCTCCAGGCAGTGACTGTTATGCCTCTGCTCCTTGTAGTCTTACTACTACTACTATGCTCTACTACTTTCTCCTGTTTGCTAACCACGCAACCTTTTAAAACCGCGGAATGTATTGCATCAAGTCATTCTCACGTCTCAACATGATCCAACATCGTGCTCTCTGCTTTTATCTCTAAATGTCTTTCAAAGTGTCTTTGATGTGTTCTCAACATTAAATTTGAAATATATAATCTGATAATGACTGTCATTTGGTGGGTAGGAATATTGTGAATGCAATAACCTCGCAATAGATGGACTTTTTGACTATGAGCCGTAAGAAAACTAGACTTTAATGTATATGAGAAACAAAGGGGGATAGCTACTGACAAGAGATAAAAGAGGAGAAAACAAAAAGCAGGAGACAGATGAGGAGGGTGTAAAAGAATAGGAGGAAAGAAAGGGTTGGCAAGAAACAGGGAAGACAACAAAGGGAGGTGAAGAGAGGAGAAGGAGGTTGAGAGAGAATAAAAAAAGATGTTGAGAGAAAGCACCGGAGGCTGTGCTGCAAGGTTAAATCTAATGAGCTCAGTGTTTATCGATGAGTGAATTAGGGACACAATTACGCCAGGGAGAGTAGAAATTCTCACACACATGCATGTACACACACACATCCGTTGTAGGTAATTTCAGAACCTGCTGATGCTTGAAACAGGACTAGAACATAAAGCAACCTCAATACATCTCATTCTCTTTGGCTGTGCATGAAGACAGGCTGCTGCTAAAGTGAAAATAACCTGCAGAGTCGACTCAAACCAGATCAGAGCTACAAGTGTGGACATGGACACTTCCAGAAGGACCATGACTCTTACTTTTATAGAACCATGCTCCATGATGACAGCAGTGTTGTTACTGCACTCTATTTGATTGCATATTCCACTGTTTTGCTCATGTCTCCTTCTCCCTATGATGTGCCAAGACCCGACACAAACACACAAACAGCAGTGAACGGATGCAACAGGCACGTCACTGAGGGGCCCGCAAGCCAACCAGTGTGCCAATGTTGCTTAGTTCAGTGATGCAAGGTGATGTAAGTGGCATTGTATCTGTCTGACTGCCTACACCCCCCCGCCCCCCTCCATCAATTCTCCTCCCCCTCCACCCAGTACTTTCACTGAGGCTGTTCTTATTAAAGTCAGTGAGTGATGGAGGAGAGCCCATCAATCTCTGTTTAGGACCACCAGAGTTGAAGGCTTGGTGTGAGAAGAGAGCCACTGGAGAGGAGAAAATGGCCTTGTTTCACCTTGACTTCAGGGTGCAGTGCATCCCCGGTTGGTGGTGGTGGTGGTGATGGCGGCAGAAGTAAGGGTGGAAAGGGTGGGAATTGTGGCAGAGTCCAATTCAGTCTATTTGTGAAGATGCAGAAGTGCAGTAAACAGTCATATGTTGATCCAGATGCAATGCAGAGGGAGTTCAAGTGGTCTGGTGTGTGTTTACCTCTGAGTTAGAATATACTGCCAGACACAAACCAAAGCAGTGTATTTTTCAATCAATTCCTGGCCAGTGCAGAAACCAAACACCTCCATCCCATCTGGGCAGCCTGTTTGGTTTCCAAAGGACAAAACAATGTGCTTTGCATGCTTTTTAATCCACAGCTTTTGGTCTAACTGATAGAAGTGGATAAACTGGGGCCCTGTGTGGAACGGTGGTGCATGACTCCAGATCAGAAGCTGTGTTCTGTCAAGGTCGAAGGATTTCCACCAAGACAGCTCATTACTTTAAATTTGAAGACCCTGGTCTCTGAAACTAAGCTGATGATTGTGCAGGGTGGATGTAGTATTGCTAAAGCCTGCTCCAAAGGGGATTGTTAGCCAATCTAAATGCCATAATGATCAATATGTGGTGAAAGAGCATATGCTCCTTGACTACAAAGTGTTTGCCTCATTTGGCAAAGGATTAATGTCAAAGGAAGTCCTGACATTTGGCACTGAATCAACTGAGAACTGACAGAGCAGGTTGGAGTTTTTCCTGGGAGTACTGCAGGCAACAGACTCAAAAGAGGTGATGAAAGTTTAAGTGCCTTAGGGCACTCTGTCATTTGCAAAGAGGAGGGTTGCTGGGAAATCTGTTTGGTTGACAGACACTGACAGTGAGAAACCGGCTCAACCAGATCATTCACATCCACCTGACAGCACATACACGGAAACACAGGTACACACACACACATCAACACACTCTCTCCAGGACGTCATTATCACGGGAGAAAGCAAAAACAAAAAATTTAGAAAGAAGTTGCAGTGTTTGGCAGATGTGCTGTACAGATGGAGGATGTTTACATAGCCCTGTGTTGCAAAAGTATTACAATTCATTAGTACACACAAACACCTCTGAGGTCTTGTTCTATCAGAGGTACACCAGTCAGCAGACTCTGTGGTGTAATGTGATATAAGATACCTAACACCAACTGCCAGTCAGCCTTCTGCAAAGTGAATCTATGGAGCTCCCACAGTAACAGTCTTTCTTCAATCAGACAAATGCAAAAACTAAAGTTTTTAAGTGAACAGCTTTAACTACATCCAATGGCAAGGATGCACACAAAACAAACACACTGTCCTGATAGACTTTTACCATTCCCAAACCAGATATGACCAGAACAAAATGAATTACCTCCGTTGTACAAAGACTTATAATCTAATGCAGTAGATGCATATCCATCCCTTCACCCAAAATATGCAAAATCAGGAGTCATATAAAATCAGCAGATATTTGGTCACCATCTTTCAGGCACATGTTTTGGAGATGTGACGATCTGTTAGCAGCAAGCAGATGCTATTTGCAGGCTGTCTCCTACCCTAAGGCATTACTGATCCCTAATCATAGGGTGTGAGAAGGTTGGCCTGTAAGTGGCAAGTCAGCATCCTCAGAGCCTCAGAAAACAGACGAGGAGCAGAAATCCATCTGTTATCAATGTACTGTAATTCTTAAAAACCCAACTATGATTCCTCATGACATCTTCAAGTCAATAGTTTGGGGGGGAGAAGAAATGAAAGTATGACTATGTGATCGTGAGCATGTTGACTTCCACTGCCCATTGGTGTTAAAAGACACAGAAGTCTCAGACTATGGGTCAATGTCTCTCAGAAACAACCTTAGTTCTACATGTAGCCAAAGTTTTAAATACTAAAATAACAGTTTAGTAATTTCTCCCAACTGCAGTGCATTAGCACAGGGACAACTTTGTCACAGGGTTAAGGACGTATGTGAATTACGAGCTCAAGGTTAAATTGAAAAGTAATTATTGGAATGAAATATATTCTAATGAATCCCGACTACACAGTAAGGTCAGAACAAACACATGAGCATGCTGTCACTGACCCTGATTTCACATTTAAATAGTTCCCATGTCTTTCAGCCGTACTTTGTCAGTCTGCACTGAATGACCCCATTTCATGGTCCAAGCAACAACTAATCATACCGCAACATGTTCTTTGTGCAGAAAAAAATGACTGGGCAGGAAATTACTCTGCAGAGATAAACCAGTAACTTTACATGTTCATCAGTCAAATCTCTATGTTGGCCATCAAAACCAGATGATCTGAATTTATGACTCATTTGCAGAAACA
>CAFUXE010003133.1:742183-756340 GCA_903364295.1 Serranus cabrilla | reverse complement strand
AAAAACTGTTAGCCAACAGTAAAGCTTAGTAATTAAATAAATTATTGCCACAGAGACTACTCATAGTCACAAACATACAAAGAACGGTGCACCCAAATGTATAACTGTAAGCTCAAAGCAGCATATAAGCATATTTAGCTCATTAGCAGCAACATATAGTTACAGCAAATACATTAGCGGCTAGGTTAGTTAGCAGAAAACAATACTATGCCTTTTTCCATGACAAACTGGAAAGCAGAAAATGCACAGGTGCCATTAATAAGTGTAAATGGAACAGACCCATCATTAAAGTTATTAGTTCCACCTGTGCTTTCCTTGCTGTAAAAATGTGTCTATTTTTTAGAGTTTAAAAGTCTTAATTTAATTCAGGGTTGTTTTCCCTTATTTTGCTTTTCAAATGTGATGCATTTTAAAGGTTACAGTAAACAAACACACAAAGACAACTATTTAACTGTAAGCTCAAGCATTTCTAGCATCTTTATCTTATTAACAGGAGGTTTATAGAAAAATGGTAGTAGTGAGGTTAGTTAGCAAGCTGTTAAAAAAGCCTACATTTACAGCAAAAGAGCCAACAAAACAGTGAATTATGAACTTTGCTTACATGCTAGCCTGAACAACTGTATATAGTGGTAGCATGTAAACACTTTTTCTGTCATTTAATTTTTTTCAAGATCGCAGTGACAACCACTGAAAGAACCAACTGTGTAGCTCAAGGCAGCATATCAGCATATTTAGTTAATTGCCAACACACACAGCTAGCAGCATATTTTTCACAAAACAAAGCTAAAGAGCAGTAAATGGTGGACTTACATTTGTCAGCTGGCCAGAAACATTAATCCGAATGAATGCTCATGCTGTTCCATATCTTCTGGGTGTGAAAAAAGGCACTTGTTTGCTAACATGCTAGCCATAGCATTTCCATGAGGTGATAATACGTTAAGACTACGTGTCTGTCCACTCATTTAGTTCTGAACTTTTGTGACCAAAAAGAAAAAAAAATGACCTTTTCATGATAGATATTACCTGTCATAGCAGGAAACGCAAAGGTGTAATTAATTGCACCGTCAAGGGATGCATTCCATTTAGGTGTGCTTGTTCCATGGGTCTGTTATTGTGAATGCTGGCTCACTGTCATGACTTCCTGATGCACATAAATGGAACAGACCCCTCGTTAAAGTTATTAGTTCCACCTGTGCTTTCACTGCTATGAACAGTAAATGTCTGCCATTAAAATGGTATATTGCGTCCTTAGCTTTTGAACTGAGAAAACTTTTTTTATCTTCAGATTTTTAAACTTTTATCATCTTTTATTAAGGATTGTTTTAATCTATACTGCTATTACGTGATGCACCATTTTCAAGGTGTTACAGTTCAAAGAAAGATCAAACCATTATATTTATCAGCATTTAAAGTATAGTAATTGAGTCTGTAGCTACAACACAGAAATAAAATGCATTCCTGTCTGTGCTACAAACCAAATATCCTTGCCTTATAACAGGAAAGGGTCACTGTAGAACTCCTCATCCATACATGATGTGCAAATAATCTTACATAGGAAATGCATCTGCAATTCCCTGACAATTATTCAGAGGTCTTGTTCTTAATTCTTCGACAAACACTCCAAGCTTGTGCTTCAGTAACTGAGCACTATGTAACTGCAATCATGGCCACAGAAATAAGCTGTTGACAAAACAGTGGATCACACCCAAGAGGGCCCGGCGTGGCCTGCATGTCGAAACACCGCAAACCACATAGTTGGCCTTTGCTACAACTTGCTCACAGTTGGATTCAGCTGGAGGCAGGGATTGTCATCTCCCTGAGACATGGGGTGAGAAAAACAAGAGGAACAACTGGAGGCAGAAGGCTACTGTGTTCAAAACAAAAAGGAAATGAATTGGTCTTATCTAAATTATTGCATTGCACTAATCCAAATATTTCCCTTGCCAATAAACACTAGCCCCAACTAAGTCATCATATGGAACGATACAGATTTTCTGGAAAAGTGAAGCAAATGTACATGTCTCTCTAAACCACACAGTAGCTGTTGGTTTATAATGGAGACCACTCCGCTTCTTAGACTCTGTGGTCAGCCAGCCGGTCAAGCATGTCATATGAACCATCAACCATTGTCCTGTAGCTCTGTAACAAGAGTCAACTGCAGTTTTTCAAATAGGCGAGCTGCTCTGGATGCAGAAATAATTCTCTGATTGAGTTAGATGTTGATGTGCAAAGTAGAAAAATACAATTTTTTCTGGCTTGTAATTGTTGAATACCATTTTATACATATGCATTACTGAAATACTGATGATATATCTAATCAAATACAATAAATGGCCTTCAATACATTTAAAAGTTCCATATATTTAGTTTGCTAGTCACAAAGCAGGGTTTCCTTGGCCGCCTTCATTGAAGTTTAAGTGAACCAATTCAATTATTTCTGCCTCCAGAGCTGCGCTGCCTCTGAGAAATGACTGGAATCTATAAAAGCTGGGGAAAAGCTCCTCTTCACATAACCACAGTTGGGAGCTTCTCTTGAATAAAAAGTGGAGCTACAGCAGCCTATACAATCACTGAATGGAAAAGTAATGCCTGTGTGTATTTTAAGGCTGAAAAGGGGGGCCTGTGTTAAGACATGCAAAGTGTAGACAGTGGAAGCTGTCAAAACAGCCTTTAATAATGTGTCAGGGAGGTTGAAAGTGCTTTTCCATCTCAGCAGTATTAGCAAACATAATGTTGGCCCTTCCTGCACAAAATACATTTAGTTCAAAAGCTTGTCACTTACTCAAATTTTCCATTTAAAAAAATCTACAAAAACAAATATGGGCTCTTTCAATCCATCCAATGGCAACAACAGCATGTTAATCTTTTCTTTTATGAAGTCAAATTGGCACTACACACACATCAGAATATAGAGAGGGTGGTTTGACAGCACAAGGAGAAGTAGATTGATAATATCTCCTCTCTCCACCAGCAGTCCTGCAGCAACTTGCCTGGCAAGCAATGGAAAAGCCAAAACGATCTCCTTGAATGCAGCAGAGAAGAATACAGAGGGAAATAATATAAAGCGGGGTGAAGGGAACAATAACCCCTCTAATGAGCAGCTTCTCTAAAACCATAAGCAGCAGGAGGGTTTTGTGTAGCAAAAGATTACCACTTATTCTGCCATGTTATACTGTGTGTCACAGTTAGCTGTGGTGAAATTCCTCTAAACGTGGTCTGTCCGCTGCCAGCCAGGTCACCAGAATTACATGAAAGGAGCTTAATTCTAACCTTTCCAAGAGCAAACCCATTATCTTCTGGTGACTAATCTGTGATAACAAACGGGAGTGTTAGAGGTGAATAAGAATGGAGGGAGAGGAGTAAGAAGGAGTAATAACAAAGAGAGACGAGAAACACAGACTTAGAGCTGTAACTAAAGTGTAATGGTAGTGTGCTTGACTTCAGATCAGAAGTTCAAATCATCATTACCATCTACGAATACAGCTACTGTGTACATTATGTGGCAAATTCTACCATGGAGTGGCCCAGTTCTGTTTTCAGAGGTCAAAAACTGTCTTACTAAGAATATAAGTCACACTAAGACAGTCTTGAGCATTATTGTAATATTATAACATTACCGTTAGCATTAGCTTGGTGGCTAGTCCATAGTAGCCGGATATTGAAATATATCGATAAAAAAGGTCCCTACTGGATTACTGTGTTGCAAAATGGTTGCAATTAATGAAAAAAGTGATTTGTGACCATAGAAAAATACTGTATTGCTGTTACTGAGTGGAATTTTGTAACATTGTATGATTAGCAATTATAGTCTGACATGTTATCTGGTGATTCCCTTGTTTTGGGTAAAGGGGATATGAAGCCATTGACAAGCAACCACATTAAATGAACCACCCATAATAAAACGACATACGAAACTCAACAAATAATATCATAAATGTTACATATTATAATCAGTCTCTTCTAAATATAAACATCGAGGCATTTCTCACTGTCATTTCTGATGTCTGACATTCCTGAAGCTATAAAGAGAAGCCTAACAACACAAGCACACAACTAAGTTATGCAAAATCAAATGAAGTGCATTGCTGCTATTGTGTTACTTTTAACGGGTCCGGCTAATGATTAACTGGATTATCTGAACCAGTGGGTTAAGATAACAAAACGGAGTCCCCACTATCACCAGGTGGTGGCCTGCATCAGAACCACATGTATGAATGGAGCAATGTTATCTCTGCAAGAAAAAAATCATTAAAGAACACAATTTAGAGAGCATGTCCATTGATGCATACATATCCATGAATTCATTGTGTGCTTCTTGCCACACTGTCCTGCTAAATCGGTAAATGATTTGACAACAAAGGAATTTCAGTTACACACACAGCAAACCAAAAAAGAAACTGAAAAAAATCAACTACTAAAACCACATCAGCAGGGACAACAGAAAGTGACCCTGAATGCCCCAACACAGGATATATGTAGCCGGAAAACCAGTCACGCAATGGCTTGGCATGACTATGGCATACTCAGATTTTGGCAGTTACCATTATGGCATGTGGCCTACTTGCACTGCTGTGTTTAGCAGCTACAGCCAGAAAATCTCCAGCTTTGTCTGTGACACTCAAGCTCAATATACTTTCAACATCCAGAGTAGATGATATTTCCCTCTCTGCAGACATAAGTCTTTGGATGCATGCTTGCTTGCATGCATGTGAAACCACATATCAGCACCTGTGTGTACACCTGAGATGCAAGCTAGCCAGTGGGGAAGCACTAAAGTCATGCAAGCCTGACCCTGAAGAGAGGCACTGTTTGGGAAAGATAAGGGACTCAGTGTGGTGTCATTGTCCTTGATGCCATCCATGTGATTAGGAAAGCTCGCCAGACAGTTGTTTAGCCAGTCAGCCAGACGGGTTGTACAGAAGTGCTCTCAAATTCTCCTCAACATTGACCCACATAAAAAGCCATACAAATGTAGACCAAAGACTGTAGCACCTTCAGCACAGGCCTTGTGTATTTAGACACTACAGGAGGAAATGTAGTGACCCAAATCTAAATTGGGTAGATTATGTAACATACACTTGGAAACAAGCATATTGAATATTTGGTTACAAATCATTTACAGTCTGAGACTATCAGAGGTTTCCAAACCACAGATATTCAATATCTCCCCTGTGGAGGCTCTGTCTGGCCTGCACTGCAGCCAGCACCACTTCTTGCTTAATTTAGAACATCTCGATGTTTGGTCATGAAAAACACCTTGGTTTCCTTTTGTGTGTTTAGGATCATTGCGCTTCACTGTGTACCATCTCTGCAATGTCTATCCAATATATATGTACTGTAGGGCTGTCCTGAATAATGTTATTCTATTGTAATACTGTTCCATTTGTCAAAAAAATAACAAACAAAGCATTCAAATACTGATTTGGGTTACGAATGGTTGAATGTTGTTACTTTAACCTCACAGTCACTGTTTCATTTCAGTTCCATATGTGCTTGAGTTCATCACTAAAATAAAAAAATAAAAAACATATCATTGTCCAGCTACTTATACGCCGTATTGTATGCTTTTACATTGCTGAACTATACTTACATTGAAGTAGTTTCAATTTGACGTAGAACTTTAAGATCTTTTTTTAGACTAGTATTTAACTACTCCCGCTCCTCCATTTACTGTCACCACTATACTACGATAAACATGCTGTTACCAGCCTCCATGTTAAATTACAGGCTATTTTGCACCATGTTATCTGTTTTCTGCAAACACTACTGTGTGTTCTATCATTGTTGCACTTTTTTACTTTGCATATATCACCTGAAGTGCTTCCCTGAACCAGCATGGTAGTTTTAAAGGTAGTGAAGCACTGTCTTAAATCTCACTGGACACACAGTGAAGGGGTGCAGAGCAGCAGAGGGGTACTGAACATCTTTTCTGGATGCTTGGGCAAACTGCAACTCGTGATTTTGGAGCTGCGGGTATGCAATGTTTTAGTCAAAGACTGGCAGGCAACGATTCCCCTGGAAGGAGAAACAAGGACGCTGCTCAGTCGGCTGGAAGAGTAGAAGAAAGAAAAGAGATGAAGATACAAGAAGAAAGAAAAAGCAAAGCCAGAAGAGAATGCAACAAGGGAAAGAGGTTATTGAGTCCACATTTCTCTGCCTACTTTGTTCCCTGCTGTGGTGGAGATGAACTCTAAAAAATCTCTGCTGCTTGACCACAGATGAACCGACCTACTCTTACTCCGTTACCATCAATCACAATGCATCCCATCATCCTTCAGGGCCTACACAGCTCCGCCTTGAACAGTCCATTCACATAATAATAATCCCCCAATTACCTTCCACTACTGTAATATTCCTGCTCACATACAGCAGCTCTTCTCCATTACATAAGCAGTGAGGCGCTGAGTGTAGTGAGCTAATGAGCACTGACAACCCCTCCACCACAACTTCCCACTTTCTCTTTACGTTGTGGTTCAGCACAGCTGCACTGGCTGTTAGCTCCTTACCTGAGAATAAATGAGGATTAAAACTATAGTTAGACATTTAGTGGAGCCTAATGATTCCCAGAAGAAGTGGTGTTTGAAGCAGTGCATTTTAGATAGTAAGAACCATCTCCACACACTGTATGTTTTGGAGGGTGACCAGTCTTTCATCAGTTTGATGCTTCACACCTAACTTGTCTAACTTTACCCTGCAGCAGAAAACTGTCCATCATTGTCTCTCAGACATTGCTAGAGGGATCAGCTTCCCCACACTATTTGTTTCTCATCACGTAGAGCTAAATGTTACTCAACAGTCAACTTGTTTTGAACTGACAAGGAGCCAGAGAGGCTGGCAGCCTGAGGACAGGGGTCAGCACTAGGCAGCCTGCTAGGTGTGAAGTCAGTAAAGTTCATAATGTGGGTCCAAGAAGCATTACAGAAACATTTACAGCTCAGCCCTCAGCCAATATATCTGCCCTGTCACTGTGCATGATGCTGCCATCTGATTCTTTTGAAGTGCAATAAACATGTCACTTTATCCGGGACATAAAATAAAATACTCCCTGTTCCATTTCTATGTTTTACTGTTTTGCAACCTTGAATAACAGTCGTTGTTTTGCACTTTTGACACTGATTAACAGAAAAAATCTTAAAATGCAGTAATATAATCAGTTATAACAAAGCAGAGCACGAGTGGACTCAACTGATGGAAGTTAAAGATAACTTCGAAGTGATCTTTCATTTTTTAAGACTTGTCATTTTAAAGAGATTATTTGACATTCTCTATTTGCTTTTGTTCCCAAGAATTATACAAGAAAACGTATGTCATCAGAATGCTAAATATGTAGCTACAGCACGCAACCAATTTGCTTATTTTAGCATAAAGAATGTAAACAGAAGTTAACAGCTAGCCTGGCTCCAAGTGCTTTTCAAGGATTCCAAGTGTTACCTTTATATATCTGCATATGAAATCTAAATCTGTGGGAGAGCAAACAAATGGCACACATTGTCTGAAATTAAATCTCAGCTAACAACAATTTAGCTTTTAATTAGCTTAGCTAACTTAGCAAAACGGGCTACTTGTTAATCAGACTCTAAGCAATGACGGGCACATGGAAGAGGAGGTCTATGCCACTGTATCTGTTAACCAGATATCTGCTGGCTACACTGGAACCACAGAGATATTTACCCTTGTCCCCAGAGGCTAAACTGTTTGCTTTTGAGTCAACCGCTAGCTTTTTACCATATTGTGATTGATGTAACATGCATCAGTATGTGCTATAAAGATAGACTCATCATTACATCATGGACTGGTCTTCAGACATCCTGGAACCACAGGACACATGCTCATCATATGTTGATAGAGGGTAAAATGAAAGAACGGGTAATAAGAAAATATGGGACTTTGTTTTGCTTAACTGTGTTGCTCCCTGAGGATATTCTGCATTGGTGTTTTTCAACAACTTGCTATGACATGTCTGCAAGCCTAAATTTGTGGAATTTTGTGAGGAAAAAGGCCAATTATGTGCTTTAAGGCCTAAGCTTCCATTTAGGTTGAGTAACTGTGGGAAAGTAGGAGACAAATGGGATCTGGAGATGCAGCTCTTTAAAGACTTCGAGCCACAAATTATGCATCCAGTGAATGAATGTTTGAGTATTCTTTAGTTTTATGTCTCTGATGGTGTACCAGATGTGAAAGAAGACTGGAAGAGGATGAGTAAAGATCTGAACCTCCCAGTCATGTCCATGTGTATGTGAAAAGAATAGCCCACTAAAAACCATTGTCATATTGCTCTTGCTTCCATGATTAAAACAGTCAGTCATTACTTGACGAGCCAAGTGCTGAGAACAACAGCCTTGAGAAGAGAAAGACAGAATGAAAAGCTTGGAAAGCCATTTAGCATTAATCCTTCATGACTGTGCACACTGTAGCCCAGATTGACTTTGAAGTTAATGGTGCTTGAGTGGTTGATTGATGCATACTTCCTGGTCCCACTCAGACTGTGACGAAGGTCTCAAGAGTCCCCAGAGAAGATCAGGTACACCGGCACAGCCGGGAACATTGTCTAATTGTGCTCAGCTGATTCACAGAGCAGAATAAGTCTAATTTCACAGATCATTGATATTATAGGTAACTAAGAGGCTGCTAGATTAGAAGCATCACAGTAATACATTTGGCAGATAACTTTGCAACTCAAGATGCTTCATGCATAATGAAGAGGTAGATAAAGACATTAGAGTCAGGCAGAATGTAGGTGGAGATCAGCTCTAAGTATAGAGGAAGACGGAAGGGAAGAGGCGGACGTGATGTAACTGCTGAAGAGTTTTCAGCTCAAGCTTGAAGTGTGGGGTGCTTCTCATAGCCAATGTCTTCAATAAATTAGATAAAGAAAGAGGTAAATGTGATGTCATGACAGCACCAAATTAGCTCTGTTGCTTTTGACCATTTGGTTTGGTTGTTTTGGACTGGTGTGAAAGTTGTCAATCAAACACTAGTTCAGACGTTAAAAAAAAACTATTAACTAAACTATTAAACTGCTTATACTAAACTGCTCCATATGTTAAGGCAACATCCTGGTTCTTGTTATAATAAGCATGTTTGCTATGTAAATTAAGTTACATAGCCTACTGAAGTTAAGAACCAACAAAAATAGCTCAATATTGACTTTTGGTTTCACATAGGACACAAACAGCAGTCTTCACCCTGATCTCCTTCCTCTGTGGACTTTGTTGCTCATTATCCTACATCACCAGTTTGGGAGCACTTGCTCCGAGCATCTTATATTGCAACAGATGGGTTTGCGTATGTTAGCTAAAAGCCTCATGTGTCTTATAGTGACAGTGAAGGATGCCCTGTGCATCAGTATCGAACGTGGTGACAAAATGTTGCTAATTGATGACCTGGGAATGAGAAAGAACGGGACTAGAACTAAAAGACAACAATGTATCTTTTTACCTTTGAGCATATAAATCAACCTTAAAGTGCACATTAGGCTGCACTCAGCACAGCCTTTGGATCTTCATTGGCGTTTTTTTTTTGTTTTTTTTACAAAGTACCTCAGTTTGCATGCCACCCATATCTCACACAAATAAGAACAATCAGAAACACTCCTCGGTTGCAGAGTGTGCCAATGCAATCTGAGACTTCTGAAAGGTGACGGATGCCTTTTTCACTCTCTTTGTTGGAAGCTGGATAACTCGAGCTGACTGCTGTCTTGGATGAATTATGTATGATTTATGTTCTTTTGTTATTGCAAAACTGAGCATTCAAATACATATTGCATGCTACAGAATCTGCATACCATGGGATGTAAAAGCAGACATAAAAAAACTTGCACTTTTAAACTACGCTTTAAAGCAATAAGATGTTGCTCTCAGCTGCAGGAATATTATACAACTCAAGTGACCCATGTGTGATTACATCTTCCTGCAGTCCAAAGGTCCTGGCTGGCCTGTGATACAGTAGTTAGTGTTGACCCGGAGCCAAGTGTTCTCCAGAGGGGAAGCCTACACTTCTACATTTACAGTGCAACAGCATGGATCAATGGACCAGTCGCCTCCATTCTGCTGAAGAAAGGAAAACCAACAAGCACTGGTAAACAGAGTAGCGATGTGTGAGGGAATGTGTGTTGGATTGTCAGTGTGTATGTAAGGAGGAAGTGCTCTTCAAGAATGAGTGCTAATGTTGACCTACTTTGTCACTGTTTACCTTGAGTGGTAAAATCTACAACTGAGGCACAGTGAATATTAATATTTTCCAGGAAGTCAAAGGTATTTCATCTGTCACTATGAAACTAAGCGTACAGGTGTGAAGTGAAGTATCTTTGAGTGTACTGAACTAAGACCTTTTATTTAGTTTAATCAAACCCACATCTGCTACCATCTGCTATACTATTTCTGCAACCTGTTACACAAAAGTCCTTGTCTCTAAAACAGAAGTTTCCCAAGGCTAAAACACAGAGAAGAAATAACTTGGCTAAACCAGTATGAATTCACCAAAGCATTCCAAGGCCTTGAAAAGAAGCTGCAGCATTAACGTGACTCCAATGATAATACCACCCACTGGCAAAGAGGAGAGAGTGCCGACTCTAACCATGGAAACAGTACCAAACTTTAATTCATTCATTAGTCATTTAATGGGCTTTAAAGCGCAGCCACTAGAAACCCACAAAGGGAAAAGCAATCAGTGTCCTAGTCGGGCCTCATTCGAATTTGGCACAGGGGTTTCACACAGCCTTGCACTGCTGTCATTTAACAGATGAAACTTGGATGAACTTTAAAAATTTTGGTCTGCATGTAATTGCAAAGAGCAGTGAGTGCAAAGTAAAATTCCTTCATCGTGAAACTGGACAGTTATTAGCACTTTTTAACCAACATTAAACCTATAAATACAATTAATTTTATTTTCACACCAATACATAGTCCTATTGGGACTTATGTTGTGTATGCCAAAGTAGCAGCAAGTTTACTATGTTTTTTGTTTTTTTTTCCTTTTCATTTTTGTCTGTATGCATAAAAGTTAGTGACATTTTACACCGCAGTACTGGCACACTTACACACACGGTTATTTTCACTGGATGAACTCTGTGCACTTTTCTGCCAGTACAAGCAGTATTTAATGAGCACAATTCCAATGTTTCCGGATTTTTTTCAACCTAAAAGACAACCCAGAGCGTGGGACAAGAATTCAACTTTTTAAATTCCTTCAGTAAAAGATAGTTAACCAACATGGTGACAAAAATCACTCTTGAGCATCACATTTTAAGAACATTAAGAAGTTTCTTCTTCCACCAGGGGCCCCTGGGGGTCACCTACTGGCTCCGATTCTAGGGGGCAACCACTGGCTCCCTCTGCCCGCTCTCTCCCTCCTCCCTTCGGCCGTAAGGAGCGCCATGTTGAGGCTCCAGTGTGGATGCAGCGTGCTGCTCCGCTGGGCGACGCGTTACAAAAACACACGGGAGTATGGCTATGTGAGGGGGGAGCTTACCTTTGCGATCGCCTTCTTATACCTCATGGCGGCTTGTTCGATAAGGCTGTGGACTTGTATATTCCCATCTCCACACGGAACGACCACCCGGGTCCTCCCGAAACACACCGTCACTTTCATTTCACCTCCTCCGCGTTAATTCCAAAGAGGAAAAAGCCGCGTCAAAACGACAATAACCATCCCCAGTGTGCGAAGGTGTAAATAAAAAATAAATCCCCAGTTGTTGCGAAGAAGTGAAGTAGTCTTTGTGTCCTGAGGAGAAAAGCCCAGCACTGGATCCAGCGGCGGGGCTGGGTGGCGTCCTCCCTGTGTGCCGTGTTGACTCACTTTACAGAAACTTCCCAACAGAGAGCCTCTCCAGTGAGAGCGCACCGCTGCACTGACACTGCGAGCGCGCCCACATGTCACAGCAGGCTCCAAGAATGTTTCCCACACCGACCAGTGCACGGCAGGTTGCAGCTACAGGAAACACAACCAAAGTCACTTTCTGATCATATAAAGTTGTTTACACTTGGATTAGCATTTTTTTTTTCATATAGAGCCGCAGTGTAAGTAGTCTATGACATAATGGAAATATTATAAAATAAAGTGCTCATTAAGAGATTGTTCTTGATTTCATATCGTCATGGTTCCACAGTAATGATCATGGGCGGATTATGAGGCAATGAGCCCCTGGGCACAGACTGGCCCAACCACCTCTCCTGATTTTGTGACGCTGTTTCCCCTTTTTGTTGTTGTGTCTCTTTGTAGTCATTACACAACTCTGTGGATTTGTGTCTCTTTGTAATAGGTATGCATCTTTTGTGGTTGTATGTCTCTTTGCAGTTATTGTGTGTCCCTTTATATTCTATGTTATCTCCTTGTGGTCATTTTGTGTCTTTCTGTGGGGGGGTTTCTGGCTCATTATCGTCATTTTGTTTCATGTTGTGGTTGTTTTGAGCCTCTTTCTAGTTGTTTTGTGTCCATTCTGGTCCTTGTGGTCATGTTGTGTCTCTTTGTAATCACTTTGTGTGTCTTTGTAGTTGTTTTGTGTCTCTTTGCTGTTTCTTTTTAACTCTTTTGAGTCTTTAGTTTCTTTGTGATCACTTTGAATGGGGGCCCTGACATTTTGGGCGACTGAGCCTGTGCCTTGTAGGCCCGTACAGTAATCCATCAATGGCCTGCACTAATATACTTAAAGCTATATTTGTATTTTCAGTACTATCTTTGGCTTTAATCTAGATTCAAGAGTGACAATCTACAACTTTAGGTAACAACCCAGTATATTCCTGCTCTGCAGTACTGCCTTTCCTCACGATGGCTTTATGACAGTTTGTGTTTATTTGTTTAAGTGCATTTAAGCATTTGCAAAACAGACAACCTGGGGCCATTAGGGCCCCTGAGGGTCTGGGACCTCAGTGCAGTTGCCCATTCATTCCAGTTGATAATCCAACATTACCTGGGGCAGGTGCCATGGTTTGAAAAATGTTGTCTTCACACAGTAACAGAACAGTTGTCACTGCACATGAAGTAGTAAGGCAGCTTGTGTCCTGACACATACCTACCTGTTAAACTAACATGTCGTATGGGTGCAGAGCTGTGAGAATGAAAGTGGTTGTCAGGTAACCCTGGGGGCTAAAGCATAGTTGCAACAGGGATGTTACCACACTTGGATCTGATATATCTGCGACTGCCTGGATTACTCAACACATGGAACATAATGTATAAACAGATGTTGCATTTCAATTTAAATAAACGACACAGACTGAATGCATTGAACTCCGAGGCAGAATGAGTTTTAACACTCATACATAAATTCTCAGATGGAGCTGCTGAGAACTGCACTTACCACTGATGGCAAAGCATATATTACTGTTACGTATATGACTAAATTATTGAACTGCACTGCAAAGAGACGGGCCTGAGGCTGACTCTACAATATGACCCAATTTACTGATAAAAGCTGCAACCTTTCTGTAGAGCTTTACTCCCTGCAGCTCTTATTCTTTATGATTGAATGTAGTCCAAGTGAGTGAACATGAACACGAGTGGCAAGATGGACAACCCCCTTTTCCAAACTATACAATACACTTTTTTTCAATACTCTCAGCTTGGTTTGTTTCCTGCTCTTGAGCAAACAAGTATGATATAAAAGATTAGACACGTCCCTTCTTTAGACATCATTAATTCATAGCATGTCTACGGCATTTTTAAACTCAATGTATATGTCTAGTGTTTAATGTTAGTTGCCCAGTGTGTCCTGACCTTGTGGCGCAACGGTAGCGCGTCTGACTCCAGATCAGAAGGCTGCGTGTTCAAATCACGTCAGGGTCAAGCTATTGGCACCTATCACTTTGCTGGCATGCTAAAAATAGAATACATTTCAGTTGGTCTAGAGATGAACTGGACCTGTCCTGAACTCTTTCACCTGGTTAGACTGTATAAATGATTCTACTTTTAAGGCTGCAGGTCTGTTTTTGCACATGTAATACTCCCTCTAGTGGCAGAAAAAGGACACTCCTTCAAAGACCAAATCAAGAGAGTTTGATGATGTTTTCCTCTTGTCATTACTGGTTAAACATCTAACTCTCACTTATATTCATGTTTATGAATTAAATTACAAGTGTTGTTATTTATTTTTGCATTCTGTCTGCCCACTGAGATGCTCTTTTAGTTTAGCACGGATGAAATTGTCAGACAAGTGTATAT
>CAFUXE010003133.1:729514-741985 GCA_903364295.1 Serranus cabrilla | reverse complement strand
GGAGAAAAGCAATTGCATTCAAATTAAAAGCTAAAAACAACTTTCTACTGGGACCAATGATGCCTCCTATGTGGGTGTCAGCGATGCCTTTGCAAGTGCTTAGCAGCAGGGCTAATACACAGCACTGAGAGAGGAACTCTCATGGGTGTAATGAAGCTGTGTCTTTTTGTTCTAGGCCACGCCCACTGCCACACCCCATTTTTGTCATTTGGACAGTAAATCAGCTGTCCTTTGGCTCATGACCAAACTTTCCCCAAAATTTTGGACTCAAATCTGTGAATCCAGGTGGAAGTTGTGCACCCATTTGTGAGAGGCCGCACCCACTGACACGCCCCATTTTAGCCAAGTGGTGTGAAAACATACAGATGATCCAGTCATTTATTATAATGAGGAACTTTCTCAAAATAATGTGAAGCTTTCTCCAAATTATTACTTATTTTAAAGTGAAAATGAATTAAAATAATGACTGCTATCTCAAAATAATGAGAAACCTTCTAAAAAGAATGACTCACTTGTCCTAAAATAACAGCAACAACAAGTTTTAATATCTTTTTTTAATTTTCCTGGTAGATATTGACTTCCATTCAACATGACTATTTCCCCCGACCTTAAGAAACTTGACGTATCGTAGGACAGTACCTCCTCTGTTTTCTCCATATCTCATATCGCTTATGTATAGTTGAAAAATAATTCTACATAGCAGGAAATATGTATGGATAATCGAAATGTGTGGCACAAATTCTTCCTCTCCACATTTGCTGACTTTTCCTGGGTAAACACAGTGTGTGTGTGTGTGTGTGTGTGTTGTGCTGTCAGCTGACAGTGAGGTGTTGCTTCCCCAGCAGACGTGCTCAGACATGGTGCAGAGAGTGGAGGAGATGTTTTCTGACACATCACTCTGTCATCACAGACTTACCTCACCACTGCACAATCCAGTACTCACACACACACGGATTCATTCATTCACAGATGTGTAATTTACTACGTCCCTCCTCCACCTCGACACCACTTATTAGTCCCTATTGAAGGTGTACAGAACCTTTTGATTGATCAAACATATTATTACGTTCCCTATAGTATCCTGCATGTGGGCTGCTAATATCAGAGATATCAAGTTATTATTACAGCCTGAAAGTCAGTCTTCACTTTAATCGTCATTTATTGAGGACAGGTTTTGTCACATATATTAAAGGTACTTTTAATATTTGGAGAACAAGTGGATTGTTAAATGTTTTACAATGATTCCATAGCATTTCTGATGCCAGCTCAGAAGATTCAATCTTCAGATCTCACCGATGTCAAACCAAAACAAAATATGAAATAGGCCCTGCTTTGTATTCAACATATAGGCCAAGTGATGCCACCACTTTCCCACTTTTAGCAAGAGGATGAAAACCCTTATGGGATATTTCATGCAACACGACATAAAGTTTTTTATTTCTCAGATTAGAGCTATTTGACAATTCTATTTTATATTACAAGTTTTCTGAAAGGTTATGTTTGTTTATGTAAATATGCAAATGATGCACAGCAATATTAAATATGTGGTAATTTGGATAAAATCAGGTTCTTGTCTCATTTTGTTGACATATTAGAATGTCAACACAAATGTTTGTGTGTTTTAAGAAAACAATGTTCCACAGGCTAAATCAGGCTATGAATGAACTAATCTATCAGTAAAAATATTTCAAATATAGATTGAAATCAAACTGATACATTTGGAGTGCTCCTGAAGTGGAGATTTCTGGCTCAGTGTAGGAAAAACCCAACACACATTACAGGCTTAAAAAGAACTATTCAGTTAAACTAAAGACCCACACACAATTTACATTATTGGTATGAAAAACAGACGAGTGTTGTTGCAGTGTGGTTGCATGAGATGTTCCACAGTATATATGCATATGTATTTACATGTGTTTCTGGAGAAGCTTTGTATGTAGTCTGTATTAACATTTGGCATCAATACAGAGGTCATAATCTTCATTGTACTTTAGTTCAAAAGATATGACCCCGACGTGATTTGAACACGCAACCTTCTGATCTGGAGTCAGACGCGCTACCGTTGCGCCACGAGGTCCTGTATACCCCGTACATTAAAACAAGACTTTATAAAATTCAAAAAGAGTAGGATGTAGTAGTAGTGTCTGTTTTGTTTGTTTATATGTCACCATTTAGATTAACAAATTGCAAATAACACATGGCGAAATGCGACACATGTAAGACAGCGTCCCCTTCCTCCCACGTGAGTCTCGTGGATAATTAAACAATGTATATGTAATGACCATGACTAGTATGCTTCTTTTTGCTTCCTCATCAATAAGATTGTTGTCGCTAATTCCAGCCTGCGTCAGCACCATGGACAGCTGTCAGCCGTCAGCATAACAGCTGGCTGGCGAGCTCACAAACCGACTGCTGTGGCTGTCGTACATGCTGCGTGCTGAACGCGCATGTGCGCATGACGCAGTTGTTTTTTAAATTGCCATTTATACACTGGAGATATCTCATTTATATCTTAGATTAAGTTTGTATGGGATTATTCGGCATTTTTCTATTCTATTTCAAAATGTTAAGGCTAATATAATATATAAGGAGAACTTTTTCTTATAATTTCATTATATGTGTTGCAATGTTTTATATACGCAAAGGTAAAGTTGCGAAGTAAAACCCCAACTTTATGTTTTCAAGAAAGAAATTGAGATATAATATAAGACAATAACTTCATAAAAACCAAAATAAGTTATTAAAACCGTGGGACTGTCTTCCTTATTTAATGTAAAGTTTAAATGCAGTTTAGCCCGTCATTTGCCTTTTTATTTACCTTTTTATTGATGATACATTAGCATGTATCTGTTAAAAAAAGTTTATTAGTTTCATTCTATTATTAACTGATTGAAAAAATAAGGATCCTGGTTTTGTGCTGGCTATCACTGTCACGCTATTATGGCTTACAGGGAAATTTGGATAGACCTGAGTCACAGCCTTATGAGAATAATGCTGCCTGTGCTTTCCCTATGATGAGTCGAAGTGTCTGGGGCCCATCCCAGTGGGTTCTCTTCTGTAGCATTTATTCTCTGGTTCGTTATTATTTAAATGTTCTCATTTTGTTGCTGGACTTTCCTGAGCCAGTTGCTGTGCTGTGTTGATGTCATGATGGAATGACTTGAGCTCCAGTATCCAGTAGTCTCATAACAAACGCATAGCACAGTCATTGTTGTTTGTAGTTTCAATGTGCTTCTTTGTTCCTGTTCTCAGTTTTCACCAAACAGATCGCGGCCTCAGTGTTTTCCTCTCCTACTTTGTCAAGCGGCAGGGAAGTCAATTCCTTTCATACATTTGTTTAATCAAACAACAAATCACTCCTTATAGCTGTGTCACACTAAAAAAAAAACTTTTGTTCCCATTTAACTTTTTGTTATTACACAAATCTTAATGTGTTGTCTATATTCTACCTCTTTTGGAAGCAGATCGGTTCTGATCAGCTTGATAACAGTGCTGACACTGGATCAGGGGAATCTGAAAAGTACCTGTTACACGGTGACAATACTTCAGTATGAGACGACACATTCATTGACAAACAACTGACATATGGACTTGACAAACGTTTACATAAAACCTTTCAGTGATTTTTATTTATTTATTTGACAAGCAGCAGGATCATGTTTGTCACCTCATTTTTTCTTTACATTTGAAAGTAGATACAATAGTCAGTATACCAGTTTTATTACAATATTTTTTCCTAACTTCAGTACATTTAACAAAGAAAGAAAAATAAACACACAACAACTGCAAACGTGAGAAAAGAAAGCATGTTTTTTTTTAATGTGTAGCCACCAATGTGTCATTGATGTCACAACTAACTCTTTCCCGGGGTTTCTTTTTTTCCTTTATTTTCGGTCAACTAGTATGTTTATCAGCTCTTTCCTCTCCGACAGCGATAGGCAATTCATTTTTGTCGTTTGACGCACAGGTGCGTGGCACTAGTGATGTTGTAAACAGCTTAAAATCAGAAGGTGGGTGGGGTTGGGAGGAGGGTCTTGTAGGTGGTGGTGTTAGCTGTCTGTCTGACGTGACGCGATGACCGTTCTTGTTTTCAAAGATAGAGGCACCAGTCCTGCTTTAAGTCACCGCATAGAATCACAGCAGACAGCGACAGTCCAAAACCTAAATGTATGAATGAGTCTGTTTTGTTATTTATTTCACGTTTTAAACCTGCACCTGCCGGCCCGTCACACAGGCGGGTGTTTGCGTGAAAAGCGCTCCCTGGCTCGGCTCTTGTGCCTACGCCACGTAGCTGTACTCGTCTGCAGAGGTCTGGCTTCGCTCGATGTACTGCTTGTCGATGAGCACCTCGATGCACTTCTTGATCATGCTGATACTGGGGTTGAACCTGGCTTTGGACTGATTGATGACCTGCAAACAGGGACAATGAAAAAAACATCAATAAACAGTTCAGTAAACAGACGTGTATCTGCAGCTTTAATATAGAAAACATAAAAAAAAGAAAAACTTCTGGAGTGATTACATTGGAGTGATTACTATATTCTGAACTTTGTGTAGATATATATTCACGTGATTGGCTGCACATGTGTATGTACAGTTAGTATGTCTGATATATTGGGATACATTAAGGAGCAAGAATGTAAGAATGTGTAAATATGTCTGCGTCTGTGTTTTTCTTGTGAGACACAGAAATGTGCTGTGCAGGAAGGAAGCTCGCAAATACATAAATAACTTGATTAATTAATTAATATGCCATAAAATAATATTATAAATAAAAATTAAATAAAAAGAAGCATTATTAATTCATTTCAAAATTGTGACATAGCTTGATATTTGTTTTCATTTGCTTGATTATTTACCTTATTAGAATTCATTTATTTACTTTTATTTTGAATTTTCCCTTTGGGTTTTAATTCACTTATTTTTGAAATACATTTTCAAATGTATTTTTTTGTGCATTTGTTTTTTGTCAATATGTGAAATTATATGTATCAATTATTAAACTTCATTTATGCATTCATGCTTTTGTTTATTTGTGTTATTTTTTCATTGTATTTCATTTTTAAGATTAGTTTCCTAAACTCATTTTTTTCTATTATTTTATTCTTTCTTTCTTTCTGATTTTGGTAGCTTCAGTCCACCAGAAATAATAATTAAATTAATAAATTGGCTTGTTAAGTTTAATGACCAAAAGATGGCCACTATATTTTAGGACAGATTTTAGGAAATCAAAATGTGTATATCTACTCAAAGGAAGTTATTTAAAAAAAAGAAGAAACAAATTCTCCTGTAATCAGACAGATATATATATTACCACTTCGATCAAGATTTTCAAACTATGCTGAACCCTTAAAAAAATCTTCCGAACACCATATTACAAAAGTAAATCCCTGATTGACAGCTATTTAAGTAGACCTTCCTGCCTCACTGAGTCACATGCATGCTCAGGTTATCCCAGTTTCCCCACAAATAATCCAGAAATCAACAAAAGGTTTCACCTCCTGGATGAGGGCGTTGTGTCGGAGCACCTTGCGGGCCTTCATGATTCTCACTATAGCAGCTTGTAAATACATTTTGCGGTCCTCGTCTACGGCGCTCCTCGTCTGCTCCATCTCCTAATGATCAGACATGTGTGGTGAGGTAGATACACATTATAGCATGTAAACAACTGGATAACAGTAAAGCTGGAGAAATTATTCAGAAGGATGGATAGCCATCTGTCTAACCTGTGGTGTGTCTTTCTGCATGGACGTTGTGATCTTGAACTTTGTCCTTTTACTGGTGAAACTCATATTTAATGAAAAAGTGGACTCAGTTTCAATCTCCTCCTGTGAACAGAGGGGAAGATATCCTGTGTTCAAATAATCATCATTGTTTGCCAAATAGACAAGGACTTGACAAGGCATCTGGAACAAACTTCCCAAATCAATACCTATTATCAGTGACAAAACACAATGGAAAGCTGTGAGATGTGCTTCAGACCTTTTGTGAGTCGTGGTTGAGCATCTTGACGTCCAGCAGGGACTTGATGGTCTTCTGCAGCTCCTTCTCGTTCATCTGGGTGCCGTCCTGCAGCTCCTTGTAGGTCACCGTCTGGCTGTTGTTGAAGGCCAGCAGCACTGCCATCTGGTAGGTGGTCACCATGGCAACGTAGGGCTTGGACAGGTAGTTCATCTTCACCTCACCTGTTGAAGAAGACACAGATGGATGTATTATAATATAATATTATGGTATACTTTGATATAATTCTGGTTAACAAGTAGTGCTGTAAACATTGTACAAATAGTTTTTTATTTTAAATACATTTTATATTTTGTTTTCTGTGCAATTTTGTCAACTGTTTTGTCTGTGGTGTCTCAGTCTCTGGTTTGAAGTCCTCTTCAATACAGTAGGATGTTCATTTTGTAAATTACGATCCCATTTAGAGTAAAATACATAATAAAGCACAGTAAGCTAAAAGGCGGGGCTACCTTATGATTGGCAGGTCGCTAGCAGGGCAACCTGTCAATCAGCACCGAGGCGTAGGAATGTGTTTACATGGCACTGTGCACATTAAAATAGCTGGAACTTTTGGGTGTTGCCTGTGTACTCTGACCCTTATACAGTGTTTTCACTTCATAAAAGTTCATTGTAACATTTTGGTGCAATGTTCAATCGCAGTAAAAGATACTCTTTACTTTTTACACATTTGTTTTTGTTAAGTACATTGTCTTGCAAACCTTTTTTTTGCCTAGCCAAAATTAAAATCCAAAACAATATCACAGTATATGTGAAATCCAAATGCACCTTGCAAATCAAGCTACCTAGCTAGTGCTAACGTTCGCTAGTGACTTTTATAAGTCTATGTTTGTGATACTATTTTTTGTTTGTTTACAATGGTTATTCTCATGCACCACATCTAGCTGCAGTCCAATTTCATATATTGGCTCGAACAGATGCCTTTCTACTTTCAAGTCTTGCATAATTCAGCTTTATATAGTGTATGTGTGTGTTAGTGTTACCTGTGCAGAGATAGTGCAGCCAGGTCAACTTCCTCCCACTGAAGTGCTGATTATAGAACAACTCAAACTGTAAAAGGAGGTGAAGACAGAATTTAGTTTTTGCAATGTGCTCCTTTAATCTGTATGAACCCATACTGAAAATTCAGCTGTGCTCCACAGGAGTCAACTCACCAACTGCACACTCTTCTCTAGCTCTTGGGGAATGGCGAATGTGGAGGAGGGGACGTGTGTGAGAGGCCAGGCTCCAGCCTGCAGCCACAAGGCATTAACAACAACATTACACATTTGTACTGAAATCGTAAAAAACAAAATCCATGGTGGGTAAAATCAAACCTGTCTGATAAACCCAAGCTAAATATACCGACATGACTGGAAGCATAAACATCCAATAATGCTGATAGTATTGTTAGATTTCAGCCAGTGTGGAGTCCTCCTCACCTGTAATACATAGATCTGGAAGCTGATGCCCAGGTCCACCACCGTCTCCTGTGTCTTGATGAAATTGTTGAACTTGTTGTTGAGGTCGGCGCTCACGCTCATGTCTGTGTACATTCTGTGGAGTTTGCTTGTGAACTCGTAGCCACATGCTTGCTGTAGAAATAAACAAAAGACCCAGGGTATGTGAACAGAGGGCTAATAGAGAAAAAAGTAAGCAAAAATGGCACCAGTATCACAAATCTATAATGTTCAGCTTTGCATTTACCTTTAATTTGTTGATCATGGCTTCTTCTGAGTCCATTGACAATGATAAACCATGTATTAACCGCTTTGCTAGCATTCTGGCATAAAACTGAGGGGAAACAAAAATAGACTTGAAAAACCTTTATTCAAAAATAATCAAGTATTTTGGGACTATTGATACTAAAAATGGACTCACTAATACTTTTTGATCAATTTTAAGCTCAAACCCAGCCTCCTAGTCAGAGTTTGTTCATCAGAATGTCACAAGATATTTGAGAAAAAAAGAAAGTCAGCATTTGCCAGGAATTCTGATCACCTTTTGAAAGATGTCCTTGTCGTCTATGTACTTGAACACTGTGATGAAGCTTGTCAGCTTGTCCTCCACCTCGTTCTCCGTCATTCCCTTTGCAGACTTTTTCAGCAGATTGTCACAGTATTTCGCCAGCTGCACAGACACACCAGGAGGGACGTGACCTGGTCAAAACACTGTGTAGAATACTTGTATGTGTGTGTGCATGTGTGTGCATGTAAACTCACCAGTTCAGGGGCTTTACAGATGGACTTGGGCTCCCTGAAGTTCACCACAGACGTCAAAGCCTGAGAAAGAGACGTCAAATAAACACGATCAGGCCCATGGTGAAAAACGACAATCTTTGCACCTTATTATACCAAGGGCCTCACTTTTGCCTACTACTTCTATTTACTTATATTGTTCAATGACGTAGCAGCTGTTTGGGAAAGGGGTTTTATTACCTTATCGAGTGCACTCATGAAGTGCTGATCTCCATTTAGAACTGTGTTTATGAGCTGAACAAATTTACTGTGAACCTCCAGCACTGACTCCACAAACAGGGTTGGCATCTGAAGAAGCCAGAAGAGGGACACAAAGTTGGATAAAAAGAAAAAACACTTGCGGTTAAAGTAAACACACACAAATTACATTTTTGTGACATGATAATATTGTTACTATGTAAACACCAACACGCAACAAATAAAAGGGCATCATTTCACTGCTTTATCATAAAAACATCATATTAAGCTGTCAAATGAAGTTGCCTTCAGGCTTTGTGAGTACAACAACAATGCTTAAAAGCTATTTCCAAAGAAGTACAGCAGCCTGAAACTCTACTACACTGTATGTACAAGTGCAGGCATGTATGCATTCACGCAGTGTTGCAGTACTGACGTTTTCCTGAGAGAGGTTACTGGTGCCTCGGATGCCCTCGTTGTGGATGTGGATCTGCAGCTCCTGGATCATGTGGGGCAGCCCGCTGGACACGGCTCGCAACAAGGTGTACATGTTGGCCATGTCTGGACAAAACAACACACAAATATTTAATTATTTGCTTCATGCAAAACAGACTCATGCATCACGACACAAAGGACGGGAGTACACTGACCGTCTCTCTTCTCCTGCCGAATAATGCTCTGGCACTCCCCGTGCAGGAACTGCAGATGATCTGCCACCATCCTCTGCTGGCATTCATGGATGACTTTGGCGTAGGAGCTTGGGTGCAGGTACTTCCGACATCTCATCTCTTCGTCTTTCAACCGGCCCAAAACCTGGAGGAAGACAAAGATGGAGCAGAAGAGTGCTCAAGGGTCAGTTTGTCAATTACAACAGATATCTACCAAATCAGTAATAACAATCTGCAGGTTACAAAAATCTAAATCTGATTCTAATAATGCCTGATCTGTGGAAGTGTTGGAACACAAGAAAACAAAACATGATCCAATATGGAATGCAATAATTTGTAATTCATAGGTGACCTACATTGGATACAGTAAAAATAAAAGAAATCTAATGGTCACTGGGAATATATACACACTTCTGAAATTGATGCATTCTGGTTTTATTTACGTTTTACACTGAATCCCAACTTTGATGTAATAAAAGGGCTGTAGATGGTGGCTTTCTCTTCCAAACAGAAAACAAAAAGAACAAAAGTACCTTTTGGGAGTCTGATCAGATTTGATATTGTATTCAGTTTTTCAGTTCCATTAGGCATACATCACATTTTTGCAACATATTTACATACTCCATCTGATTGTTATTATGATTTGTTAGCATAAAGAGGAAATGTGGGAAATACTTTCATTCCTTTATCTTGAAATTCCCATTTTGGCAAAATGTTGAATTATTATCATAGCAAGAAATTTGCAGTGACAAAGAGATTTTAAAACAATCTTACAATGAATTACAAAAATCCACCAAACTTCAGATCAGCTCCGTTGTATCTAAAGTGAAGTGAAGTAAAGTGAAGGGCCAATCCAGCAACCATGTTTAAAAAATGCTTTCACTTTTGATATGACTCGCTCCCGACTTACTCTGCAATGACAAATATAATATAACTATATATAGCTATAAATATATATATTTTTCAGTCTCTATTTTTTTAGTTTGAGCACACTTACATAAGAGTAAGTAAAGAAGAAAGAGAGTAAGAAGCCACAGCTATAAAGTGGGTCAGATAAGCAACTGTGATTGACCCTGCATGTCCAGGCAGGATAGGACTGTACTGTACTGTACTGTACTACAGTGTCTGGTGCTGCTCTTTGACACTCATATCACATACTGCCCTAATGCCTGCTAAAGCTTTAATGATGATCCTGTTTACAGACTGGGGGGACTGGGGAAATCTACCAGAGAAATCTGATTATTGGCGGAATGAATGAATGAGAGAGTGAGACAGAGAGAGAGAGAGAGAGAGACAGACAGACAGACAGAGAGAGCACCCAGGGGTCTGTGATCTCAGCCTTAGTGAGTTAATGGTAGAGCTAATACTCAGATTAAAACTCTTATGTCACTGGACTGACATGACCTGACTGTACATTCACCCAGGGCCTGTGTGTCTGTGTGTGTACTCTCCTCTGATGGATGCTGGTGTACTCACAAGCACACACACGCACACACACCAAGCAGTGCAAGTTATCCTCAACTCATCTCCAACTACTAGCAAAACAGTCGAGCTACATTTTTGTGTTCATCCATGCAGAACACAAGCAACTCAAAAACTTTGGCATGCCAGTGTTATAGCAGTGCGTGGGCCCACATGGCAACTTGAACATACACAGCATTCACATACTTTTAGCACATTATCTGTCCTACCTTCTCCATATACTGTGAGCAGTTGGATTCTTGCAGTAGATTGGAGGCTTCCTGTTTGTAATACTCTCCTGTTTTTGTCAGAAATGGCCCTTCGAAGATTTCCTGATAAAACTGCAATGCAGGAAGAAGAAGCAACCACCACAGGATTCAGTAAACATGGATATACACAGCTACTGCACATTTTGCATAATGCAGAAAAATACACACAAATACATTGGAAACAGCTAATTGTGATCACAGTTACAGTGATCAATCACTTATATGGATGATAGAGCTATTTTACAAATCCTGTTTAAGTAATTCTCTTATAGCAGTCAAGCAGTCTGCTTACAGTGTTAATTTTGAGTCTTTACACACAAAACAAAATTGACAAAATAAATAAATAAACCCATCATACTACAGTATTTTTTATTTACCTGAGGCTGGTGCTGCATGTACATTGAAGTTATTGCATTTTGTGTCTGTTTTTTTTCTGCTTTGAATTTTGATGCTGTTGTTGACATTATCTTCAAAGTGAACAAATAGCCTAATATCCTCTGAGTCATTATTTGGTATCTCACCTTTAGTGGAAACTTCTTCTTGTACTGTTCAACATGAACAAAGGAGTTGATGACCCCGTGGATTACCTTCTGGTTGGGGTTTTCGCCACAACGATCGCTGTAAGACATGAGGAAGACATTAATTGTGTGAAAAGCTGAAAATCTGTAAATGCAATAATGCTAAATACAAACAAAATATTATGCAGTACGAATACCAGAACTAAATACACTATCTTATCTCTACCATAGCAGAAAGCAAGATATACTCATTGTCAACAACAAAAGTGAATTTCAGAAATTCATGTGGCTCAGCTTGTGTGATGAACATACTTTTTGATTTCATTCAGCAACATCCGGATCAGGACAGTCTGAAGGGGCTCGATCATTAGCTTCCTCCACATATCTAGTGCCAACTGCAACAACAGGAGGAAAGACAGCATTTAACAACAATGTAAACATATCTGTGAGAAGGTCACTGTAGCGTGGGTGTTGTAAGGTGAAATCGTGGCCTGGGCACTGGATTTCAAGAAGCTAAATCCCACTAATCTCTCAATCAATGTGTGCATGTGCTCCCCTTTATTTTATCCCCAGTGGGCGTTGAAGTGGAGGAATTGTTTGATATCAGATTGAGAATTCAGTCAATACCTCTCCGATCTCCATGAGCGGCTCATTCATGTCCACTCCCCCATAGCCGTACTGAAGGTCTGCTTCTGTTAGTTTGTTCTTCTTGATGAACTGAGTGTTGAGATACCTGATAAGTAGTAAGTGGCATATGAGGTCAAATGTTAAAATAGCAATTGTATCAACAGGAGTTTGAGGACTTGTCATCTAATATCTAATATGTGTGTCCCACAAAAAGGCTGCTGCTAGGGGAAAGTTGAGTTCATTTACTGGTGGAGGCTACGTGACACTACGTTTCATTCTTTGGTTACCCTAATGGTAACTCACTCGTTCTGTGGCTATTAAGTGTCAGGTAAGCCACAAGAAAAAAAGTCCAATATAACTGACCAATTATTGCATCAGATAAATAGGCTTTTTTCTTTATTCAATTTTTTTTATATCATAGTGAAATACCTGTGTTTACAAGCATAAACATCAAAGCCTGGGTTTGGCATTACAGCCTAAAAATAAATTATCCAGT
>CAFUXE010003133.1:696394-719856 GCA_903364295.1 Serranus cabrilla | reverse complement strand
CTCTCCCTCTCTCTCTCTCTCTCTCTGAAATGCCTCATTGCTCTGCCCACTCAGAGCACATAGCAGCAGTAGCTGACGTCACTGCTTTTCCTGGAACAGGCCCCCAGCAGCGACATGTAAATGCGAACCAGTGAATGAGATGTGCGTTGACGTCTGTCAGCTACACTGTGATTATATACAGCTCCTTTTCTGATTACACCATATCACAGAATTAATCATCTACGTATTACACGATATGAGGGGCAGTGAGTTTTACTGACACTGAGCAAACAATGAACATAGGAAGTAGATAAGAATGGCACTATTTCTTACAGTTAATACATTTCTTTTCCACATCATTTGATGCCATAAAGTGGAGCATGAAATGTGAAATGTATTCAGTTATACTCTTTTATTACATGCTTATTACCTATTTAGTAAAGCCTTATGTGACTATATGTGTAAACTTCTCTATCGGCTGTAGTTAATTTCCATTATTGTTGTTTGCACTGTATGATTAAGTCTATTGGAATTTCTGACAATAACAGCTTCTGGTTCATTACAACGAAAGTCAAGTTGGAGTTACAGTATCATTATGGCCATGCTTCATAGCTTTATCTGCCACTCAAATGAAAATAATAAATTAGGTTTTCATTTAGACTAAAATAAATGATAGAGCAGGGTATGATTTGGACATGGTTGTCTTTTGATTGACAGGTTGTTACAGTGTGTGTTCACCTTAAAGCACTAAACCTTTCAAAGTGGATTTTCAGTTTATGGATGTTAATTGTAGTGATCTTCAAGTAGTGACTTCTACAAATTATATTGGGCGATAAAAAAAAAGTTTTCAGAATGTTGCAGACGCGCATTTCTCAGCTTTGGAACTTTAGAAGGACTTTCCACACAGGCTTCATACCAGATTTACAATTAGCTGATGCTGACACGTTGTTTTGTGTTCACCAGGCACCTCAGTTGACTTGACCGCCTGCCAGCTCAGTAAAACCAGCTCCAGCCTCCCACAGGTGGTCGCAGGGGACAACAAATCCACAGACCCCTCACAAAAGAGGGAGCTCCGCTTGATGAAGAACAGGTAGAGTGGACCATTTATACTCACCAGCTTAGACATAAGACCCCGGACGATAAATCAGCTGTTACCAGCTCATCAGCGGATATTATCTGCTGATATTAGCTGTATGTTTCTACCTTCTAATATGACCCAGAAGTGGTTTCTAAGTTAGTGCCCCTACTTGAATACGTCTTCCTACCTAAATCTAATTATTGCAGTTTTAAACACGTGGCTAACATTGCAAAACTATTGCAGTTTAGCTAGGTTTAGGCATCAAAACTTCTTGGTTAAGTATAGGAAAGAATCATGATTTGGGTTACAAAAAATACTGGAAACAGAGAGAAAGCATGTTCTGTGCCCGCACCTCTGAAGCTCACTAATAAACATGACATTTACATTAACAACAGCATTGGTAGGTTCATTTTTCGAGGTATAATGCCCCATCTTTCCCAAAAAATGTTCCATGGTTATGTTAACAAATAAATATTGAGCAGTACATATTGTTATTTGAACTCTCAAATGTTAATAATGGTTCTGCCCGAAACACATTAGTCTTCCTTCTACTCCGAACCGAATGCCCTTTCTGCTGTGTATTACACAATAGCAAATACCAAATGACAATGTTTGACAATAACTGCACGTAATGATAACAATCACAAGCCTGTCATCATTCCACCACATGATCCAGAGTGTTTAGCTGATCATTCTTAGGTTGTCTGACTCCCCATTAGCTGCTCTGTAATGCCTGTTTGGAGAGAAGAGTGAGTTGGCCAACCAACTTTTAGAACTCTTGTTTGTGAGTTGGTCAGTTGTATGTGAAGAGGTCTGGCTTGCTGGTGAGCAGACTGTATCATATTCAAAATTCAGAGGTGTAGCCCTACCCCTACCCAAGTTTCCACTTGAACATATGTCACAAAGGATTGGGAAATTATTGTATTCTGTTTCATTCATGTTTTAGACAACTTCCCAACTTTTTTGGGATGGTGGTTGTACCTTTTGGTTTGAACATTTCTTGCTGTATGTAATACTTTGAGCTTACTGTGTGCTTGCTGTAAACAGCTTTGTGTCACCACCAGCACTGACTCACACATGTCTTGTTTGCATGTTCCCTGAGCTCCCACATGATGATTTTACTACAATCACAAGTACATCTTCTTGGATTTCCTTTTTCCCCCTGTTGTTGTATTTGTCCTCCTCCATCAGTTGACTCTATTATGTGAAGTCCTATTCCAAAGGTATCTGATGTCACAAACATGTCCATAATCAACCTCATCTCAACATTGTGTGCCCACGTGTGAAAGCTTTTCGTCACTCCTGCAATGCAAGCTTTGTTATTCCTTGGTGTACACTGATTCATGGCTAGAATGAACTCTCTGTTGCATCTGGGAGAAAAGCCAAGATGTCAAGGCCTCTTTTTCACGGTAACTGTTGTGCTTCCAGGGAAGCAGCCCGAGAGTGTCGACGAAAGAAGAAGGAATATGTCAAATGCCTCGAAAACCGCGTGGCCGTGCTTGAAAACCAAAACAAGACTCTCATTGAGGAGCTCAGAGCCTTAAAAGACATCTACAGACACAAAGTGGAGTGATTCCTCTGTTTGGATGGACTGTGTTGGTCTGCTTCTGTTGGGGTTTCTTGAGGACTCTGGTTTCGCTTATACAGACACACAAACGCACACGCATAAACACACACTCGCACAAAACACTCCTTGTCCTTGCTGTAAAATGTGTTTACACGATGATGTCAATGTTTCTGGCTCTGAAATACCCAATGTACCACCACCAGTAAAAAGAAAACCTTGTTTCAGGTCAGGGTTATTATCAGTAAATATTACAAGGAGCTTATGTTCCTTTGAACAAGGATTCTGCCAGGAAAATGAGGAAGAGAAAGAAGGAATATCTCCATGAACTCGCAACTCACAATGACTTTCTGGAGATGGAGAATGAGATGCTGAGGGCTGAGCTGCAGTGCTTGAAGACAACAAGGCTTTCTAAGGCAATCGCAGTCACCACCTTAACTGCACTGCATTTTACATTCCGTTATATCATTTTATTTCTATAAAAATGTAGAAGTTCTTAGTCGTTGTGATGGTCTGTTGTGCTATGGAACTTTGTTCAGGAATTGCGAAAAGAAGCCAAATGTTCAAAGGGAATCGGGTCATGTTTTGTTTTATATTATTCCACTTTATTATTCCAGATATCCTAATGCAAGCTTAATGTCAGGAATTAACACCCACTGCATTCATCACCCATCTTCTGTTGTATCTAATATAGAGAGCTGCCAGAATCTGTTGTTCATTTGTATGTATGTGCTTCTAACCTGTGGCATTAATGTTGGGCAGGTCTACCCTGTATTTCTTTAAAGTTTTGAAAACTTGCACTTTTGGCAAGTTTGTTCTTTCAAAAAGAAAATGTAAAAAATAAAAGTGTATATCTTGATGTGAATGTACAGAAAGACCTGATAGGCAAGTGAGAGAGAAAAAAAGTTCTACATTTAAGTTACTCTTTTTAATTTTTCCACTGTTAAGTTATTGTAATGCTCATTACAATACAAACTCATTGCTGTAATAATCTGTAAAAGAGAATGCTCTTTTTGTTATCACCTATTTTCATAGATTTAAAAAAGTAACTCAGAATAACTATCCTGACAAAATATTTTTTTCCCCTGTCAAAAATTTGAAACTTTAAAAGATTACCCTGGAAAAACTTTTTTCCCCCACCCGTTCCCAAGGTGAATAAGAAAAAGAGAAAATCTATTCTCGCCTGATATGAAGTGATACGCAGAGGAGAGTAAAACTATTTAGATCTGGCTGAGAAAATGAATCACCAGAATTATTCCCTCACTTGCCTCTCTGGACTTCTGTAGAATGAGTGTATATTTAGTTAACAAATACATGCGTTTATGAAATTGTATGAAATTACTTCACTGTATTAACTTAACAGTTTCTTGCTTCATTTCAGTACATGGTTGAATTTTATAGGTATTTATGTAATTGCCATTTTGAATCCAGTTTATTTGATATTCAATGCAGAAGACGAGCTTTTTAATCTTCTCGGTTGGTGCTTTATTTCTCCTCTGTTACACTTTAGTGGTTGCTATGATCACACTATTTGAAGGTATTATAGACATTTTGTGTTAATGTATTTGTTTCAATAAAGTTCTTGCTCAGCCTCTCTGTTTTTTTTCCAGTAAATATACAAGATATATGTAAGATAACAGTAACATATAGCTCCATTATGAGTATATGATGAAGCTTTTATCGCCAGAATCTGATTTACTGTCCTTTTAATGATGCCAGAATAAGGCAATGACATGCTGTGAATAGAGGATGAGCCAAATTGTTATTGCAAAGAGCATGCCGGAAAAAAGAGGACGTATGATGACTTTTTAAGCACATTTTCCATAAATCATATTCAGAGGAATGTGGACGTGCTTTCTTTTCACTGCAGTTCCTTGCAGTGAAAAGTAACATGGGTATTTTCTTGAGGCAGATATCGACAAACTGATTGACGGGAATACAATATTTGTTTTATTTACATTGAACATCTCAAGTAAAGATGTGCAGAATTTCTATTTTCTTTTCTTTTTTGTGTCACATACAGTTTTTAATTGCGGCGATTCCTGCTCTGTCACTCCCCATGTGCAGTATGTTGGGGAAACATAACAATTGGGGTTAGAATCCAACACCACTGGGACTTGTGCTGCACCTGGGCCTATTGTGAAACCGTATTCCTGTCCAGTTTATAGCAAAACAGACAACTTCCATCCTGACAGAGGTAAAACTACACTGCAGGATGCAAAAAGGAAATACCCTTCACTAGACTACACCCAGCATGTACATACAGCTGCATCAATGAAAGCAGATGGAATGCTTTATGATTTAGACAACAGTGATTAAGACATGTTATTGTCTCTGGTGAAGTCACTGATCATTACGCAAATTGGTTTTATGTAATATGTAAAATGCCGGGCACTCATTCATCTACAGTGCAGTCTGTAAACTCTGTATCCTCTTGAAAGTTCTAAGATTGAAATTTCAAGGGATTAAAAGTCTCATGCATATAAAAAATAAATCTGATCATACTACAGATTTTCTGGAACACCTCCATTAAATGCAATGCAGCTGCAGTACCAGCAGGCTGCACTACAGCACCATGCCCGATCATATCTGCCAAAATAATCATGCAAAAAGCCTATCAATTCTCATATAGTTCTCAGTCTCCAGCATCATCAGTGCTAGTCTGAGGCATATATTGTCATGGAGAACATCTCAGAGGATTAGGCTGTTCCTCAGGACCTCGCTTTGTTTACGTTAACCTCCATTAATCCCACTTAATCCTGCAAGGAGGTTTAGTATGAGCAACCATTTCACTCTGTCACAGGCAAAGCAAAGCTCTCATGGATTTGTCAGTCATGAGTCAAGATCAAATAATTAACTGCCTCTCTCAAATGTAAGTAAGAAGGACATGACAGATGTCCATGTTTGGCGTCCATAATATGTCATACATAACCATGGGATATACAACAGAAGCGCTCACCCACCTGTATTTATTTTATTTTTATTTCTACTTCATTGAATCCCCAAGAGAGTGTCATAAGTGTTGGTTTATTACATAGTTGTAACCACCCACTTGAACCGGAACCTTTTCCATCACAGCCACAGCGCTGTACGTTTTTTAAGATATGTTTACTGCTGTCGGAAATGTTGTAATTTCTACTTGCAGACACTTACGACCCTTCTACCATTTGGTAAAGGGGATACAACTACACGAACAGCAGTAATGTTAATGACTAACTGCAGTTTAAAAAACGAGCGCCGCTACAGTACGCCTTTCTTTGACGTCAAAGTAAAAAAATATACACAAAAGACAAACAATGCCACAAGATTCAGAAAAAGTACCTTCAAAGTTGTGGTAGATCCACTATTTTATATGTGTTATTTTTGATTGGTTCGGGGGCTCTCGTGGGTTAAAAGCTCTAAACTGAATTAATAAAAAAAAAATGCGAAGCCATTTATTTAACCGTGGTATCTAAAAATCCGACTTTACGAGGATCGCCTGAATGCCACACGGCAGCGGATGTAGCAGCAGCAGTCTACAGTAAATCGGCAACCATGTAGCGTTGAGAGCAAAAATACCTTCCCCCGGCGAGTTAAAGAATAATGTCGCCATATTCATTCATTTCGTCATAAAGTAATAGTGTATCAAAATGTGTTTGTGAAGATAACCGGACGATCAGACGGAAATTACAAGGCGAGGGAGTCGAGTGTGAAAGCGAAGCTGGTTAAAGAGGCACTATCTGCCCTCGCCTGGACGTTTGGAAGGGGACGTCGGGCTACTCTTCATGTATTAGCCTACCTTGGTGTTTTATCAGCCTTTTAAATGCCTGAACTTGTCCGATTAAGTGTACTGTAGACTCGGGGGAAGGGCGTGTAACGCTAACGGATACCGGGGTTTATAGTTTGCACCAGGTCTGGCTATCCGCGTTACCGCCCCGTTTTTTCCTCTCTTGTAGTAACGCTAACAGCACGGCCAGTAGAAGGTAGAAGAAGATACAGTTTTGGGGTTTGGACTTTAACCAAAAACTGTCTACAACATGGGGAATACAACCTCTTGCTGCGTGTCCTCGAGCCCCAAACAAAGGAGGAACAACCACTCCAGGCTCGAGCCCTACCGGCCGGAGCCGGAGCTGAGCCGGGAGGACACGGGCTGCAACCTCCAGCACATCAGCGACAGAGAAAATTTAGACGGTAAGATGCACACGCAGTTACCCCTTTTCACTGACGTCTCTGAACAACAGAAAACACTCAGCAAAGACCCAATATTATGATATACTGTTGTTAAATAGCTGGGGGCAGTGATTTATTACTCTGTTAATACACACTGTATTAACAGATAATGAGCGTTGCAACATCTGTGCAAAGGACCCACCCACCCGTTACACCAATAACTACAGTAGTGGAGACTTCCTTTTCATCGGACTCCCTGCATGTTGGAAATCAGCCATATGGCAGGGGCTTCCACACTGAGATGCACGAGTACCACTGCACTTGTGCAAGGGAATTATGGTCCCCATTAGTTTCAGTAGTATCTTATTTACTTACCCATTTATACACTGACCTAAAACGAGGGTGCTGCTGCCTGGTTATAGATAGATAGATAGATAGATTACTTTATTCATCCCCGAAGGGAAATTAGATAAAGATTTATATGGTTATCTGAGCCCTGACCCTGAGCTTGTGTCATCTCCACCATGTGTCCGTGTAAGTGTGAAAGGGTGTGTAAGGATGGCATAGTGTGTGGAAGTGTGAATTTGTGTTCCAGTGGGAGGTGATGTGATTATGATGGACAGTGTTTATGGCGGGGTGTCCATTCACTTCCCAAAGGGAGCTGAATAGGAAATTACGCAGACACACAATGTAACAGTCACACTGTGATGTACATTTCAGATCTCTTTGGGATTTCTGAGATAGATTTGCACTGATAAGCCTATGCAAAGGCACCCAGGAAGCTGCTGTTAGCTTTCTTAGAGAATATTTAACATTATTACAAATTTTTAGCCAGTGTACATACAATGTATTACATTGTCAACTACATCATAGCCATTAGAGAAGTAGTCCCACATCTTACTGCCCATTCACCGTCACTTTTAAACCATTTGTAGATAAAGGAAGAAAGAACATTCGGTGTAGGGTGTAAATCTATATCAAAATATTTTTCATGAAGCACAATTTCTCTTAAGTGTGTCTAATCATGTGCCATTGACAGGAACAAAGAAAAAATCAGGTCAAAATGCCACTTGACATTATCCCAGTTTCTCTGGCATGGCAGGTTTCTTCCCAAAGCTATATTGCTCAGTCTAAATGATGTGCTGTACAAAAGGCCGGTCAGCCTCACTGTACTGTGAGTAGTGGGCACTCTGCAGTGAGTAATCAGGGATGCCTCAGTCTCTGAACTGTGCCCTCCTCAGCAACTTTGTGACTGATGAAGCAGACATGGACTGTGCCAAAAGTGATCATCAGTATGTTTTATAAAGCTCAATTTATAACATGCTCTTTGACTACAGCTGCAGATAAATGGGCCCACGTTGCTGTAGTCAAGGGCAAGGTAGCCCAGACATCCTCCCTGGTTACTTTCCCCTGGGTGACCCCAAGGCATTCCCAGGCCTTATGAGATAAATAATCCCTCCCAGCATGTTCTAGGTCTACCCAGGGTGTCCTCTTAGTTGGGCGTGCCTGGATTATCTCCACAGGGAGGAAACTAAGGGGCATCCTAGTCAGATGTCTTAATCAGCATCTTTCTATGTGAAGAAGCTGCAGTTCTGCTCTGAGATGCCAGACACCTGACAAAGGTGATGCTTGTAGCTGCATCTCATTCTTTCAACCATTCCTTGAAGTCGGAACAGGGCCAGTATTATCTATGCATTTTAATCCGGTTCAAAAACATTGCAGAATTTGTATGGTATAGTTGACATTTACACCCCCCTGAGTCACACACAGTCAATATCTCATCTTGACCTATTCATAAAGGATTTTAGAATGGTTCAGATCTGCTTCATAAGAGGAGCTTTAGATTAAAATTATTGCTGCTATAATTTGACTCGGAAACCTGTGAAAATGCATCGTCTATTTTTTGACATTTCATAGACTAAAAGATTAATCTCTAAAGGAATAATCTGAATGAATGAATTGATGATGAATGAAAATAATTATTTGTTACCTAGACTAGCCAGAAGCTCCTTATGCCAGGGTGAGGAATCTGGCGTGTTATAAACAGTCATTTTGACCTCAGGTCCAATGACTAACAAATCCAAACACAAAGCTTGGAATTGTGCCTCTTCGAGTAAATGTGATAATGGAAGGAAGGGGAATGCAAGAACTGGTTTCAAGCTGTTTTTTTTTAGTTTTTGTTCTAAGCTGTTTACACAAGTCTTGAGGTGATGACCTTTTGACCCTTTCACTGGACCTCTAATGGCATTCCAGAGAAGACTCCTGTACCTATCCTGTGGAGGAATACTGCTTCATTCTAGCAAATGAACACATGGGAAAGTTACACATACTGTAGGTCATGCCCAAGCCTGGCTGTATATAAAGAGCTGGTTTAATCTTGAGGAATTTGTGAACAGTAAATATGGAAATGTGCAAGGGGAGATTTGATATCGGTCTCATGAAAGAGTGAGGAATTAGTGTTTCTCTTGCTTGATCTTCTCTCATAAAACACCGTTTGATGTTAATGAATGTTATATTTGATTTGGTTGAACCTAAACTAATAGTATGATTTGGTTTGCTTATCGTTCGTGCCTTCATCTGCTTGTGTTGAGCATGTGATTACAAAATAATCAGCCATGAGAACTGCTGACAGTGGTGACGACATATGTGCGCAATCTTGCGTGTGCGCGAACAAAACACACACAGTGCTCATTGAACTTACAAGTATGAGAGGGTCTTTCTGGTGGCCCCTTTCACAATTACGCAGTGTAATCTGAATTCGACTGAGCAATTACTTGCTTTCTATAGTGACCCTGTGTGTTCTCATTCTAGCTTATACACCAGTCAGAGATAAAGAGGCTGGAGATTCATGCTTCACCTGACAGCCCATTTATCTCCTTTTATGTCTATTTGCGTTCAGTCCGTCTTGCTCTATAGGTTATACTACTTCATGCACATATGATTGCATCTTAAATGCAGTGCCTAGTATTGGTGTGGCAAAGCTCTCTCAAGGTCAAGCCCATTGCTTGTCTTTGACTGTGATAGACCTAACGGCTAGTTAAGTTTTATGGTTGCTATCAACACAAAGGGTAAGTTATTGATTCAGTCACTGAAATAGTGTTGCTTGACTAGTGGCTTGTGTAGTCACTGAGCAGATTCCACAATCAAGATGCTTTCCAGTGTAAATGCATTCAATATGAAAAATGCATAGGCAGTTACATAAAGATGTCTTCTCTAAAGTCTATAAATGGCCTTTTGGCAATCGGGTGTTGTTGGCTGGCAGCAGTCTTGTGGGTATAAAGGCTTTATAAGCATGGCTTCACACTGCATGAAATATATTTTAACACTTTTATCTGAACCTTTTTAAAAACAATGGAAATTTTGTTTTAGAAAGAAGCACTGTAGTTGGGTTCATGTAAATAGAAAGAAATAGAATAAAAATGTACAGTTACAATGGAGCAATTTGGTATCAGTGACTTTTATCCCCATAAAGTCAGAGTTGGTATTAGTCTCAAAAATCCTGTATTGAAGGTTAAAGAATAGGAGAAGAAATATGGAGGGCAGGAAGATGAGAAATTAAGATTAGAGATTTTCATCTACATTGCATGCACTGTTACTCAACAAAACTAGGTTCACCATCACTGTAGCACTCAAATAGAGAGGGATATTCTTTGCAATTTCCAGACCCTCCAAACCAACAGCTGAGCTATTTTTAGCCTAATTTGATCAGAGAAGACTGTAATGCTGTATCTCTGCACAGCAGCTAAGTAAAGGTAAACTGAGGCCACTTATGATGTCTCAGAAATAAGAGAGAAAGGGAAGCAGGATGGAAGATGAAACAGATGGATCTCTCACCCTGTTTGGGTTTTACTTAACATAGACATCTGTAAATGAGCGATGGCTCCAGGCCCAGCATTCGTCTCTGTCTCATCAGTGTTAAAGTTAGTTATTTCTGGAGCACACACACAGACACACATATTGATGAGTCTTGCTTGCAGGCTAATTGAAATCTGGACATGGATTATTCATGCCTGGTTGATGAGCCCGGGGAGTCTCCTAACTATGAATTCCAGACGAGTTGACCTAGATGTACAGTGTATGATACCATTTTGTTTTGATAGTTGCTGAGGTGAAAAATGCTCCTTTTGTGGGTTTATATTTTCTATGTTACACGTAAAGATAAACACATTTGGATTAATATTCAGCTGGCAATCTTCCCATCACATGACACATAGCCAGTGCAGTAAATGCATACATTTTTTTTTACCTTTAAGCATGTGCACATGAGAGCTGGCTGACTTTTTTTGGCCAAATGAATGATAAATAAACAAATGTTCTTGAAAAGTTTTGATTACTGAAGGAAACAAATATAAGAAAAACAATGCCTGCTGTATTTGGGGAGTATTAATAAATTACCTTTAAATTATTTCAGCAATATATGCTACAGCAACTAATGATTGTTTTCTTAATTAACTGATCAGATGTAGTTTTATTCTTGTATTCAGGATTATAATTCATATATAAAGCATCAAGCAATACATTTGTATAAGAGGTATAACTGATTGTGGCTTCTTAAGCAACATTTTGGCATGTTTCCCATTCACAGGTTTTAAATGTTTAAGCATTTCTTTCTGATGAAAGAGCCCAAAAATTGTTTTAGTCATTTTTAGTGATCAAAGCCAAGAGAACCAGCTCTTTTCCGAATGCCCCTCACTACAGTTTGATGAGCTGTGTGAAACCAGGGCAGCAAATGTCACATTTTGGTGTCAGCCTCAGAGCGGAAATTTGTCAGATTCTTTATAAACACAGTTCAACACATTCAATCATCAATCTGGGACAAATCAGTCATAAAAGAGGCAGCAATAACTGTTTGGGCTTTGAGTGGGGTGTTAGATGAAGTGTGATTGTCACTTATTTGGTTAAACTTGTTCTTTTCAACACATTGTCAGCAGTGCTGCTGCTATCACGATCTATTGCCCTCTCCACCCATACTGAAAACAGCAGCACATGCATGCTCTCAATTGGCTGGTTCGAGGCATTGTGAGGAATAAAGGACATTACAAACTAAAGTATGCATGGCAGCTTCAAGGAAAGCTGACATACAAAAAAAGTATATAATAGAAAATCTGCCTGCAACAATTTTGATAATTGACCATTTTTAAGCAAAAAAGTCTAACATTTGACAGTTGCAGCTTTTTAAATTAGACAAATTTCTTGTATTTCTGTCATCCAATGATTCAGTGATTCAACTCTGGTTGGAAACAGTTATTCCAAAAATGTCATCTTGGGCTCTTTGAATTCGCAATTCATTATAATCATGTTTTAACAGTTTTCTTACATTTTTTGGACATAGAGACTCATTCATAGATCAAGAGAATAATGGACATATTAATCAACAAGGAAAGTAATTGTTTGTTGCACCAGTACGTATACTTTGTGTTAGATTGGATGTTGGATTGTCAGTTTGTGACAGTGACTTTACGGTCATTTATCCAACCGCACTGGCTAATGATTTTGTATATATTCTTTATCAGTTTACATTATTAGTCTAAGTTCAAACATTATAACACTGATTGTTTTTTTTTTGTTTTTTTTAAACTTTTATTATTGATTAGCCTGTCAGTTATTTTCTCGAATTGTCAATAGTCATAATCTCTCTTTCTAATTTGTCCTCAACTCCCTGTGTGTTCTGCCTGGACTGAGATGCTCTTCTCTTCTCATTGCAGTTTGCTGCAGTCATTACAATAACACCACATTGGTTGGGTTATCTTATCAACGCATGTGAATAAAACCTTGTTAATCCGGTTCAGGAAGGTCAGACACATGTTGAGATCTTGATAACGTGTGTCACCTCAGATCTGTGCTAAATAGTACTGCTGGGTCAAGTTCCTTTAACAAATGCAGGGTTGAAACACAAACTCTATTGAATACACTGAAATAGTTTGTTTGAAAAGATGTTGTGTTAATTTGGATTTGGTAGTTTCTCTAAACTGACAAGACAGGCACAGCGTCCAAAAAAGACAAACTTAAAGAAAGCTGCACTCATTGCATCTCCATTTAAAACCAAGTAGTAGAAGAGCTGTTGAGATTCTGAATCATGTCTGCTCAAGTGACTCAAAACCATTGCCTTATAAAAACAATTCATCTACTTGACTACTTTTTATTTTTAATCATGAAAGACAGCAATTTCCCAAAAGGAATAACAAATCATTTCACAGGGAACAGTTTTCATTTCAAAAGCAAATTAACTGATTCACAGAGTGTTAATGAAAACGCAATTGCCTGTGACAATCTCATTCTGGTGCCGCGTTTGGCTTGGCTGGGCTGCCCGTGGGAAGATACCTCCACTGCCCACAAATTACCTGCTCGCATGTTCACTCAGAGTGCCGCTGTCTCCTGAGAAATTCACATTGTAATGGTCTTCTGTCTGTTCTGATAAAGAGAAAAGAGACAGCCGCTGGGTCACTGATCAGGAATGACAAAAATTGTCTCTGGGAGACAGAAATTCATTCATTTTTAATGCTATTAAATTGTAACACCTATCACAAATCTTTCCACTATTTGTGGTGTTGTATGGTCTTGTGAGATCCATAGATCAAGGGGGTGGGACTGTACGTAGAGGCTGTAAATTGTGGTGTGGGTGTTGTTGGTACTAAAGTTAATTTACTGGTAAGTTTAAAAGAGGGCAGTCTATGTTGCAGAATAATGCTGTGTAAAACATTGATGCTCCACCTTTTTATCCCTGCACTTGGTTTTGCATTGTGCTAGAAATAGAAAAAATAAAAATAAAAAGGTAGGAAAATAACAGGAAAAAAAATAGCTGTACATTGTATTTGATTTTTTTTTTTATGAAATACAACCTCAGGTTTTTACTGAAAAAAGCTATCCTGAGCTCATAAAAAGAGGCAAATATAGCAAAAAACCGAAAGAGGAACACTGGTTTAGGTGGGAAAAAATTCACAGATGACAAAAATGGTGACCAGTTGAAGTCAACCCTCAGACTAAAGGTAGTTTGAAAAAGTGTTTCCCCTCATACCCGCTCTGAATCTTCTGTTCCTCTAATGATCACTGCAGGTTAATACAGCTTGAGAGATGAAAAACGAAAATATGTGCAATAAAATGGCTTAACCTCTGTTTGTTTTGGTTTCGTGTTGCCAAAGTGTTCACTGAGGTTTTGCAAGACAGCTGTGTAGTGAACCGTGGGAATGCCAATAGCCTCTGTGATCCAGGTCTTCACCTCATCATTTGGAGTGTGTTCCCCAAATCCCAACTTGTCACGAGTGTTTGCTTCTTGTAAGCTGGAAGAACAGAAATCTGTGAATGCCCCTGGTTGAGTGTCTGACTAGATTCCCATCAGTGCTCTTAAATGGTATAATCAGAAATCGGCTTGCATAATGCAATTTGTGTGTTTGCTTGGCAAAGTGGTGCTTTCAACTACATGCACGCTTGGGAACTCGATGGCAATTAGACGTGGTGTTTGGGAGCTCAAGAGATCATTTGGGCACAGCTGTCAGCAGGCTACTTCCATTACTGGTAAATTTGGCTGCAAAATGTCAGAGACTGCTTGTCTTGTTTAAAACAGGACAGAGACTTCCACATTATACAGACAGAAGTTTACAGGGTTAGTCTTTGTGACTGTGTTTGACCTTACTGAGCTCTTCACAATAGGATTCAAAGTAGAGATTTACATGTATTAACTCACACTCTATTCTTACTAAGTGAAAGAGACACAGTGTTTCTCACCAAAAGCCACCCGCTTGTGCCTGAACAAAAAGGATGGATAATTGGCGTTTTTATCTGCCTCATTACCCAATGTTGAAAACTCCTTGAAGTCCTAAAGTGCTCCAGTGGAACCAAAGAGTTGTTAACAGATAAGACAATGGTTGTAATGGGCTTACTATTCTGAGACCAGTGGTACTGAAGGACAAGGCTGAGGACAAAACGTTGTAGGATTACAATGATGCTGAACCCTATGACTTCTTCTTCTCTTTAGTAATTCATAAAAACACCCTTTGAAATCCGTCTGAAATTGGATCTGTCTAATTTCAAAATACATTGTATGTGCCCGAAGAAATTCTAAATGAAAGGAGATATTTAAATTTCGCTAAAGTAAAATGAACTTCTCTCCTTTGCACTCATTCCAGATCTACAGCAAAAAAAGTGCAGATTCACACATCCATTCTCCTGACATTACATCAGCCCTGCAGCTGTGGCTGTTAAACTTGAAGCAAACACTTTTCTGTTGAAAAAGCACCTCCTTGCTTTACCGGGGACTTGTAATTCATAGGGTAAATTGATTATCAGTGGAGGTCTTCTTCAGGGCAACACTATAACATATTTTATTTAATTCACATATTAAATTTGAATATTTTTTTAACCAAGTGAGAACTTTCATGGGTAAAACTCAAATTTAGAAACAGGCATAAAGGCCCAACCATCAGCAGATCAATGAGCAGATGTTTTCATCTTTGATAGCGCACTGCTTAAAATTTCACACACATTATATATTTATACCAACAAGTGCTGTGAATTCACATGTGTGCTTTCATGTGACTCTCCTTTAAGGGGAATAACTGCAATCACATGCTGTCTCTTATAGAAAGAAACTGTTGGGTGTACAAGGTTTAAATATAGATCACATCTGATACAATGGGGTAAGGAAAGCAAGTGAATCCATGCCAATTCTACTGCAGTCAGGGCTAATTTAGGCAGATATTTAAGAATAAATCCATCTGATGGGATCTGTGGTTGGTGCTGTTAGTTTGGTGAGCAGGTGTGGAGGTGATTACACGCTGCTGAAAGCTGCTGGGAGCTGACTTGAGCCCCTTATTTATAAAAATGTCCATAGGATCCATACTAAAAGTGAACGTGCACAACAAAGCCAAACATCTGTATCCCAAAAGAATGTTTTCACCTGCAGGCAGTTACCTTTATACATTCCACAGTACGTCTGGAAATGTGCAAGCATCATGTCACATCCTCTACACGCCCATATTCAACCTTAAATGCTCAGTGAAAAATGTGTTGATGCATAGGAATACATTTTAAGCCTGCAAACAAAATATATTTCCTGTGAAGATGTGCTTGGTGAGGTGACTTTGAGTTTAGAGTGTGTGTGGCAGCCTTCTCAGTGTCTCCAGTGCCCTCTGTGACACCACAGTCATGTTCACCGCATTGATTTTACACACAAACACTATGAAAACAAAACAGGCAAAGAAAATATTATTGAAAATATTGATGCTCTTTTCTGGAATTCTTTTTTTTGGTAGGAGTGTATTCCAGCACACATTATGTGAATGTTGCCTATCTATTAGCTTACCAAATATCTTCAGTGTGTTCGTGTGTGTGTTTGTGTGTGTGCATCACTGATAAAAGCCATTGTTATCCTGCTGTGTTGCTTGTGTTTGTGTTGTGATTTATGCATGTATGCTCATGCCTGCATGGGGGCATGTGTGTGTGCATGCCAACATTTGCGTGCATGCATGTGTTGTGTGCAAATGTCAACACAGACAGGGTATGACAGAGCTTGGCACAGATGGCCTTCCTGTCATCCTCAGCTCCTTCCACAGCTTGACACCGGATGAACCTCACAGAGAGAGAGGGAGAGACAGTGGTGAGGATTAAACAAGGAGCTGTGAGAGGAGCACGGAGTGGTGGCAAGGCTAATGCATCACAGCTGAACAGCTTTCACTGGTCCGGCAAACACATTTCTAACCTTTAGGGCAAAAAACAGCATTTTTTGATTTGGAATAACTACATGTTCAAGATGAAAGGGAGTGAGAGCACACAGTAGTTATAGTGAGATGAGGGCTGGTATGTACTGGCTACTGTACTATAGGGGCAGTGTTCCACGTTGAATTCCTGCAATTTGCATTGAAATGCTTGCACGAAAACACAACTAAGAATGTTCGTGACCCTGTGGTATCATGTAACCCATACATCATGTGTCCAGTCTGCTGCCCAAGCAGGTCCCTATTAGTGCGTGGATCATATTGTGCAGGGACAGATCAAATGCGAAATAGAGGAACTTGGAGGGTCATATTGCCTTTTTAAACATTAGATATCTCTTATAATGAAACATACATCTTGCTTACGTTCACATTTCCTTGACCCAAGGAATGGAGCATGAATATTGCTAATAATCTCTAGGACAATGTGATAAAGCCCAAACAATGCTGATTCTGATTTTAGAGGGCTAAAATTAGCAGATAACCAATATAGTTTTTTTTTGTTTTTTTAGCTGGAATGAAAATAGACATAAACATTGTTACTAGTAAGTTGCTGTCTATTTTTTCATACAATAATATTAAAAAATAGTAGCAAATACCATTTCTAAATCAAGCCAAGCAACATTTTCTGCATTATATATTGTGTAAAAGTTTTAATAATGGCACATGTCAGACAGCATAATACACCAATACTGACGGGCCTTTGATAGGCCAATATCAGCCAATAATACCTTTATAATGTAAAAGTTTTTTCAAGCATGGTTTTGTAAAGGCCACAGTAAAAAAAAAAAAGGCAGTGTTCAGCATTATGTATTATGGTTGGTCCTATCACATTTGTCCCTCCCCTTCTCCACTGTGATTAAACTTCATTTTAACTTAACCCAAATTCAAATGTTTTTCCACTCCCTGCAATCATAAATGAACACCAAACACGAAGCTTTTTAGTGGACCAACTTTTCTTTGGTAAACTACAGCTGCCTTCACATTTCCTGGAGCATAAATGTATGGTAATAATCCCAAGAAAGATCTGATTGTTTTAGAGTCTGTTATTATCAAGACTAAAGTACTAGAAATAGGTGTGTTTCCTGCAGGTGATTATTTGGAAGTTGTTGTTGCCACTAATTGGCCATTCCTTTCCCATGTGTCAGCAGGCCTATGACCCTGGTACCTGTCCACGACCCAGCTGCCCCTTTGTACCATAATTGCTGTCACTGATGGTGTATGTACTGATAGATGTCACAGCACTGCTCTACCACACTGCTCAGTGTCTGTGGGTTTTTGTCTATGAGAGTGTGCAAGGCTACATGAAAAGTTGTGACATTCCTCAACATGTTGGACAGCAAGGTTGTTTATCTCATCACCTGGGTCCTCTTCTATACTGCAAGCTTTGTGTGCACACACCTATTTTGCTGCTTTCTCTGACCCCAGTGCAGTGCAGCCGAGCTCTTTTAGCACTTCTTTGGATTTTTGAAGGTCTGCAGAAGGATGATAAATACACAGTTTTTCACACATTTTGCACAAACAGCTTTCAGTTGTCTGGTTTGTCGCCATTGTCATTTATCCTCCATTGGAAAAGATTGCTTCCTGCCTCTGCAAGTTGGATGATGTGTGCATGCAGTGTAAAAGGCAATGCAATGGATTCTGCTCTAGTACTCTGTGTTGTACAGTCACTGCATCATCACGCACAATAAGACTCAACAGTAATTAGTACAGTGCGTAGTGTACGAGCAGGTGGGAGAGACAGACAGGGAAAGATCGAGCAATAAAAAGGAAGAAAAAGAGAGCAAGCCTTGTCTGTCTGTCTTTGCCTTTGATGGGCCTGCTGCTACCATCTGAATCGTTTCAAGCCAGCGTTGCCTGGTTACAGCGAGCAGAGGATGCAGAGATGGGAGGGGAGAGAGAGAGGGAGGGAGGGTTTACGGCTCTCAGCTGGGTGCAGAGTAAATGAGTCCTCTCCCTGACCATGGACTCCTCAACCCCTATCATCCCTTATCTGCCTCTCTCTCTCTGTATCTCTCTCTCACACACACATACAAAAATACAATTTGGCAAGCTGTCTTCAGAAATAAAAACTTGAGCACTTCTGTGTGGAGTTTGCATGTTCTCCCCGTGTCGGCGTGTGTTCTCTCCGGGTACTCCGGCTTCCTCCCACAGGAACACCTAAATTGCCCATAGGCCATTCTAGTCCAAGATAGTTTCTTAAAATGTCTTTTTTTGTCACCCCAAACCCAATGCTGTTCAGTTTAATATTATAGAAAATAGAAAGCAGGTAATCCTAATATGTACAAGAGCTGAAAACAATATTTTCTGCACTTTTTGAAATCAAAACATATATATTTTTAATAGATTATCATAATAGTTGACAATCACAGCTCTAATTTTGACAATTGAAATATTGTTTATACATTTTTGGGGCAAGAAAAACATTCTTTGTCATACATGATGGTAAACTGAGAATCTTCTATTACAGCCATTTATTGCATTTCATAGACAAAGCAATTAATCAACAGAATAATCAGCTGTTTAGTTCTTCTCCAGTCTTCTATTTTTATTTCTTAAAGTTTGAAAAAGTCACATTTTTTGAGAGCGACATGTGATTTGCACCTTCATGATTATGCATCTTTGAGAAAGTGGGGTAACGTTCCTGCTCTGCACTTCACAGAAATGACTTGTTAATTAAACAGCGTTTCCACCACTGCCGTGCTGTCTTCTCCCTTGGCAGATCTGAAAGATGAAGGCTCTGATTTTGTTTGTCTTTTCACCCATTGTGCTTGTCTCTGCTCATGCTAACTCGCAATTTCTTTTTCTGTACTCCAAACAAACTGTTTTTCTGCTGAAGAAAGCAAACAGGACCTTTTCTTCTGGAAAACATTCAGAACAGCAAATGTAAAGGTTTACATGACCCGAGTGGAGGATGAATCCCTATAGATTCAGGGGAGAAAAGAACTTTAACTCTCTCTGACATCATCCTATACATAGTCTCAACAAGCAGCTGGGTGTATTATAGCTGATGTTGCAATGCCATTACAATAAACCACAGTGTTAGACTTAAGCGCCTGGAAAAAACATGAGCTGTTGGCCTCACTAAATGAAATGTCGATAACAATCTGAGTGTAGTCACTCTCTCCTTGACTTTAAAACATCTCCATCTATCTGTCCTTGTAATATCATTCACTGCTGCCTCCTTTGTTCACGTAGTATATCGCTTTCTAGCATTTACTGAGACATTTCCGCAGATAGGCCTCAGAATTTCAGCTTTTTCTTTTGACAAAACCTCCCCTTCTCTTTACCACCATTCTCTGTGCTGTTTCACTTCAGCTTCACCTAATTACAGCCATCCGTCAAGTGTAAAAGCAATCAACAGCAGCGCTCTACATCCGACACATCAGTATACATAGGCAGGTACACTGCCAGGGAATGTCCCTGTAACAAATCACTGTGATGGATTGTAGGAATTTTGGGCTGGCTGGATGCTTAAATGTGGTCCTCTCAACACAGAGCTCTAAGGCTGAGCTACTTTATTGTGGCTCCTCACAAGGTCTTATGTCATGTGAGTCCAGGATGTTTTCCCCTCTCAGAACAGGACGTGGCTGTGTAGGCAGACAGGAGGTGTGGTGTGTGTTTGGTCATGTATTCATGGAGCTTTGACCTTTCATCAACTTCAAGTTTTTGTGTCCATGTGTGTATATATGGGGCAAAAGGGGAAAACAGTATTTTTCTTTTTTTTTTATTAATTATGGTATAATGATAAATCCAAAGTGAGAATAAAATTGTATTAATTGCCCAGCCCGAGTTTAGATATTTTGCTAAAAATCTAAAGGAATATTATTTGGGTTCCATCGATTATCGAGACAAAAACTGATGCTCCCACTTTTTCTTGACTTGTAAATCCAGCACACCCTGCCTTTCCTTTACCACAGGGTGCTTTTTTTTGCTGAGTTCCTGACTGGAATTTGATAAATATAATAGATATAAGAGTTTTCAGTAGGTTAAGACAGTGCACTATAATATATCTGTTAAAGTCATTTGTTTTATTGTTTTTTATATATGTATATATTATCTTATTTTATTATGTATCATTTCTTTTTCAGTTAAATTATATTAAAAGTTCAAGCACTGCAAACCTATTTAAAAGAAGTTCATTAAATGCATGTTATTTCCACATCATAACCTCTCATTTCTGTTTTTGTTCTCTGTTTTATGTATCTGTGTATGTTTCATGTCTTGTGTAAAGCATCCCTGAGTACCTTCAAAAGCACTGCTATTAATAGTCATTGAGTAATCTTGTGATCTCAATATTGACCAAAACGTTCCCAGTTTTAGCATTATCCTATCTTCTTATCTTTATACTGTTTTCAATTGAATATAGATTGCAAGGAATTTGCAAGTCATTGCATTCTGTTTAATTACGACTTTCACAGCATCCCAGCTTCTTTCCAATCTGGGTTGTAATTTTTGGCTTAATCGAACAGCCTCAAACTCAAACCAGGAAATTTGCTGACCAATGATTTTCACTGCCATTTCACTGTGACTCAGTATTCTTCACATTGTCAAGGAATGCAGTGAAAAGGCCTCTCACCATGTAGTTTTCACCAGGCATTTCATTCAAGTGGCACAGCAACACTTCCTACACTTGTTGTCGGGCCGCTGTGGCTTTGACTTACTACAGACTGCTGCTTGTAATCTTGTACACATATGCCTCATCTGAACACATATTGAAGTGATGGAAACAAAATGTTCTGACTGCTGTGTTGTACAGAGCGACCGAAACTGAAATGTTCCAAAGGTTTTGTTGGTTTGATGCTTAAAATCAGAGCACATACATATGAAGCGCACTTATGTGATTGAGTTGTGCTGAAGTCATCAGAATGGGTTTTCTGTGTAGTTCAAGTGAAATTTTCCCCAACTCATTCCCCTCCATCCTCTTGTCCCTGTTGGCTTTTCTTTGATAAAAGCTCAGCTCTTTTTTCCTCTGATGAGTCTGCACCACTGCGCTGAGTTTGGCAGATGTTTTCGATCAATGATTCGAGCTCAGGGGTGGTTTAAGCTGTTAGGAAGAGCTGTGATGCTGCTGCCGGGGGTTTGTTCCATTGTTGTGTGTGTTTGTTTGTGCCTCTGTGTGTAGGAAGCTAAAAGCAGGGTGAGTTGTTCAGCATTACTCTTTCATTCACTTGGTTTCCCATTCATTTGGACTCTCTACAACCTTTAACCTTGCCTTTTAGAAACTAGATTCCAGAAATTCAGTGACAGCAAATTACTCCAGCAAATTAAATGCATGGTGAGGATAGAGGTGATAAAAAAGGTAGCTTGTTTAATTTATATTTAAGAAAAGATTCTCTGACTATAACCAGGGGAATGTGAATCTTATCAATGCAGCTTTAACTCAGGCATTTCCCTTCTTATCGCACACGCTGTTCAAATGAGAACACAGCGGCTGTATTATTAAGCGCTACATGAATATGATAACTAACTTTCACAGAGGTGCAGGCAGTCCATACCACCTCTGTGCTCTGCAAAGTGGTTTTTTTTACTCAAGGTGAGAGCCATTAAACTGTCAACATCTGCCCTCTGTCGCACATTCACAGCCTATTCACTCACAATGCCAACTGCATGTTAACGGCTGTGTCCTTTCTTTCTGATGTCTCACTTTCCTTCTTTCTCACATTGCAAGATACACACACTTTTACACAGGAGTGTTATCAAGGTCAGGTCACAGCGCGGAGCAGCAGTCAGAGAGTTTGCACTGTGATAAGTATTAGAAGTCAACTGTATGCTTTGCTGCTTCAATTTGCACTCAAGAGGCTGTTTTAAACCAGAAAGCAGAGGGATGAGATTGAAGGTGAGATAAAAAGGAAGCCTGAGCGAGTGGTACAGCAGTCAAATGGAGCAAGAACTTAAATTGTTGTGTGACGCTGTATTTGGAAACACATAGCGTCCAAAGTCAGCTGCTCCTCCGAGGATTAAAAAGCCAAAGAAAGAGCAACAGTGAACGAGCTGGAGAGTAAATGAAGAGCGAGAACAAAGTTATGAACGGAGGAATAAAATGATATGTTCTGATTATTTCAAGCGGTTACATTCTAATGCAAAACATAAACACAACCACCCTTGCAAGCCCACTGACCCAGCAGTCCTAATTTGCCCACCTACCAGGCCAAAGCCCAAAGACGTCCTGAACACAGCAGAATGAGAAGTAAAGAGAAAATACAGGCAGAAAGCAGGAACTGATGCTGCCACACACTTCCAGTGTGTAATAAGTGAAGATTGAGAGAGTTTAAGCCCATACATTGTTTAACATAGTAATATCTTGCATATGAGATCAATAAAAAACATTTAGTAAAAGCTGAACCCCAAGAAGACTTTAGCCTGAGACTGTTAAAGGATTTTAAGATCCCAAATCACCACACAATAGTGGCCGAGTTAGATTGAATCATTTCAAACAGCAACGAATAAATCTGAATTAATAGTTACAAAAATAGTGCAACCAAGCAGCATGCTGTTCCTTTTAAAATATCTACTTTCCAACAGCAGTTACATCTTGTGCTCTTTTCTCGAACATTACACGGTGTGCAGTGTGCTTCTTATCTTAACCATGTGGGCGTATTGTTTGAGAGCATGCTGCTGACAGCCGGGTGGTGCCTGTGCCATCTGGATCCCCTCAGGCTGGCACCTTAGCAGGGCAGCCAAAAAACAGCAAAGGGCCTTCCTGTCTGGGCTGATGTTGTAACCCGAAGCCACCCTGATGACAGACTCACAGGGCTGGAGGGCAGGCAAAGTGCCAACAGCTAACCACAATAATGCACTTATTCTTGTTCACAATGAAACAGTTAAAGGGCATCAGTTTCCTCTTGTCCTGCAGGTGGCAGGGCAGTTTAATGTGTATGTTTCAGGCTTTTCCTGCTTCAAAATAGGGCACAGGTGGCAACTAAGATCTACTGAACCTGGATTGTCTTTTAAATCGGAAAAAAAATCCAACATGTCCTTTAGG
>CAFUXE010003133.1:686315-696342 GCA_903364295.1 Serranus cabrilla | reverse complement strand
TCAAACATGTCCTTTAGGTGTGTGGATGTGTTTTGTGCAAGGTTTGTGTTGGACAATAAATGGTGAAGTCGGGCTTAAATCCACACACTGACCTATTCCCTACACTCTTTGTTCAGCCTACCTCCCTAACAATGTGTAACCGTCACCCCCTACTTCATTTCCTCTCCGCATCCTGAAACGCAGGAAGTTGGGTGCTTTGGTCTACCCCAGGTTGGAGAAAACTGGGGAGGGTGGAACCAAACCAAAGGTCACTGACACCAGCCATGCAGAGGGACACTCCCTGAGTCTGTGGCCTGTCAGCTTCCTGTGGTAAAAAAGTGACAGCACCAAGAAAAACTGCTTTAATTATAAGTTATTGATGCGCAGTTAGTGAAGTACAAGCACACAAAACGTCAGCTTCCATGTTATTTGTGACTGATGTGTCGCACATGTATACGTGAGTGCGCCATGCATGTACTGCATACGCAGCATCATTAGTCCACCTTCAGTTCTCCTTCACTGCTCTTTGCTTCTTCCCACACACCCATCTTTTATTCACCAGTGTGTTACTTCCTCCTACATCATGGCAGTGTATGTGTGTGTGTGTTTTAGTGTCCTTTGAGGCTCTTTAAGTGGCGCTCAAACACAAAAAGACAGTAGTTCAAAAGAGTTTGGACACAATGAGAAGGACCTTGCGTGTGTAACCTGCAGTTTGCTGAAAGAGACCGTGTGATCTGAGTTATGCTCATTGCGTAGTATCTTTATTGGTAGATCCACCATTTCTCTCACCTCTCTCTCTATTTTCTTTTTTCACATCTTTTCTTGACTTCCCTGCTGTTTTTATTCTCCCTGTCAATCATGTTTCAGTCCCTCTCATCCCTTCATTTCCAGCCCTCTTGTCCTTTTGCCCTTTTCCTCTCATTATCAGCCTGTCACTCTTCTTCTGTCTCTTGGCATCTGTTTCTCCTTCTCTCTATTAGTCTATCTGGGTGTTGGTCTCTTCTGACCCTTCCTGTTTCACTGACATCATCCAAGAAACCAGGAAGTTGCTGATAGGGTCACCACCCCACAATGTTTTGTGTGTGTTACGTTTTGGTTTAGTTTTCCTTCCTGTTTAAGAGTTTAAGAGTTAGTGTTGCAGTGTTGGTTAATGATTCATCTAGACTGGAAAATGATAATGATCATATGTCAACATATTTTTCATCTCAGGTTGTTCAGGATATTAAATCCCTTCACCAGGCCACCATAAAATTCAAGCAACCTTGGAGATATAATACCAATCCACTGTTCAAACAATGGAACAGTGGCTCTCTGTGTCACTAGCCACAGCTATGAGCACCAGGGCTGCAGACTTACACAGTGCAATAATCAACCACAGCCTAAATCTTCGCGTACATATCTTGTTTATAATTTAACAATAAAAACTCATGTTTCTGCCTGTGGGATTTAATCAGGGCAAAGAACTGGGGCACACAATTGATACACATATATTCAGTGGTTTTAAATAGCAGTCATCTGCCAGGCAACAGCGTCTGGAGCTGGCTCTGGTTTGGCACATACACGTCTAACAAGGGAAGATGGGATGTTTGCAGCAAAAATGAAAAAAATAAAATAAAATCAAAAAGAGTAATTTCCCCTCATTCTTTTAGATTATCTAATAAAGTCAACAAGATGTGTGTTTTGCCTCTGGGAACTTAAGATAGCCATTTGTTAAATAAAGAAACAAAAGTCAGTTTTACTGCACTGAAACACACTGTTTCCCTTTGTTAAACAGCAGTTACTCAGACACAGTCACACACAGTCACACTGTCTAAGCCGTCAGAGGTTTAACATTTAACATGTTTAAAATTAAAATGAATTTTTAAAAATGACATCGACCAGAATCAAATAGATTTGGTATTGGGGCTGATTAATCACTCAGGTATCCATGTCTCATAATACAAAGAACAGATACAAATAGCTTTTGCAAGACTTGAGACAAGTGAATAATTTATTATTCTGTGGATCTACTTTGCACTTACATTTAACACCTGACACATAGTTGCCTATTTTTATTACATCTCTATAATGTAGGAGGTTGATGTAAATCTTAAAAGCAAGTTAATGCCAAATTAATAAAATGTGGTTGCAAAGGTCCTATTTTAAATACAAGTTTTGTTTAAATTTATCATTTTAAATGGGGTTAAATATAACATTTAGAATGTTTTCACCACTTTACCTTGCTGCCAGACAGCCCTGTTTAAGTTCACATGAGGGGAAAGTGAAAGTTTTCTACCCTCTCTTCAAAGCTACCAGACTGCATTGAGGAAAAAAAAGACAAATTTTACCTCTCATTTCATTGGCTGGTCTATTGCCTTAATTAGTTATTGACTTAATTATTTTGTGGGTTTGGTGAATACAAACTAACTCAAACTATAACACAATCTAATACATTGACTAAGGCAGCTGTAGACCAGCAATTCCTGTATTCTGCAAGATGAAATTACTGTATTTGTCAATGCAGTCTGGTGGCTTTAAAGAGGGCATGGACAACAGCTTCTTTATATGAAAGCAAGTTTATTCTTGCTTTCATATGTCTGGAAAAACCCTTTGAGATACCTTGGGCTGAAGAGCCCCTGGTGGCAGAGAGCTGTACCTTCAGCAGTCAGAGTGAGACTCGGATGATACATGTTGTACAAGCCTACTGTCAGAGTTCATCAGCTCATCAAATGCTCAGAGATCTTTTTTTCTCGAGATTTATTGTGTTTTTTATTGCCAGCTACTGTCTAATCTGATGGTTGATCCTCTGTGGTTTGTGTGTACTGACAATGATCTAAAACAAATCTATACCTTTCTGGTGTGTTTGCTTAGCACATCGATTTACAAACCGCCGTTTACACAGTGCCGGGGCAGCAAACTGTCAGCTGACAGATTGTTTTTCCATTTAGTTCAGTCCATTGCAGGAGAGGTGGTTAACCCCCAAAGCCAATCCCACACTTTTAACCTCAGAATGAAAGCCTCACGCCACAGTGTGTTTTAGTTATTATGTGGAAAACATCACAGCCTTGTGTTCAATGCTTGCTTTTCCTAAATTACTAAGGATCACTGAATGTTTTCTTTTATCTTTTCTCAGATCTGCCAATGGAGTACAATCCCTCAGATCATCCCCGGGCCAGCACCATCTTCCTCAGCAAGTCGCAGACTGACGGTGAGCGTTTCAAGCACCTTGCATTTCTCCCAAACCTATTTTGAAACTAAAATAAGTACCAAAACATGTAAAGGGATTGATAGTGAGTGTATTGAAAATTGCAAGATGTCTGTTAAATATGTCCTGGGCCTTCAGTGTATCAGGCACACACAGGGCCAACAGACTCCAAAAGTGAGCGATTCTTTAGTAGTAGTGTAGTAGTGTTTCTAATGGCCTTTGTTTTTGGTTGATTAAATAGTTGGAACTCTGTTGACTGGAATGTGTTGTGCAATTTTAAAACACTGTAAAAGTATGCATCCAATTGCATTGCAATGAACACCAGTCTATTGCAAGTTAAGTGAGCTCATCACACTGCTATTCAACACGGCTTTTAAGTGTAAACCATCCCTAGAATACATTCGTCACACACATTTCAGATAGTTCCATCAAAGATCTTTAGTGTATTTTTATTACGTTTTCTCACCACTTTACACCCCCACGTCCCTCAAAGCCTCTTTGACCGTTCATGTTGACTGTATGTTGTTATCAATTGCCATTGATCCTCAAAAACCCCAATGAGAAGAGTCATCCAAAGTTCAGTGTTGCCATATGTGGCAGATTGCACATTAAGCGAGAACGCAGCCTGCAGGACAACATAAAAGCATCTTTATGTTTCAAACTCATGCAAGTCAAACGCCGCTGCCCGCTTTGTGATGCAAGGCGTTCAGATGTGGAGCTGTACAAAAGTACAGTTGATGAGCATCCTTTTTATCCACCATGAAGACTCCAGGCAGTGCCGCGTGGAATATTTCACAGCAGCTGCCTTTGCGTCAGACTTTTTAAGGCCCACTGTGGTGTTTTGATCATCTATCAGGCAGAGAGACTGATCCTGTAGCAGTCTGGCCCCTCCAGAGTGACAGTAATACATTTTAATGTGATGAAATTGGTTTCTCAGACTCAGTTTAGCCATAATCTCTTTACTTTGATGATAAGAGGCTTGATATTGCTGGAGAAAAGATTTGCAGCCTGAAGGCTGATATTGATCTGAAATCAAGTGCTGATGTACTTTTATTAGCATTATCAAGCTCTTGTGTGAAAGTCTGCTGGCCTGTTTTCTCAAGATATTGCACACAAATATCAATACAGGACACACAGACAACTTGGACTTTGTGTTTTTTCAGTTGCTGTGCCCAACAGAAGAGGTAAGCATTTATGTGTCTGGTCTCTGTAGGCGGGTAGCACTATGCTTACTGTGTGTTTGGGCTTGACTTTTCATGTGGTCTCTAGCTTTTATTGTATTCTCGTACTTGATCTGTATCGTTCTCTGTTAGCGGGTGGCGTGCCTTCACTGCTGAGCTGCTGGTATCATTCTGTGTGTGTGTGTTTGTGCCCACGTGCATGTCACTCCTTAGGATGCTCCAGTATAAATAGAGCTTCAAAAAAGGTGTTATATATCAAACATTTAGTTTCCTCACCGGAGGCAGTTAAGAAATCTTTTCTACAGAGGACCTGTGAAAGGAATACAATTGAAAATCCAATGTAGAACACAATAATAACCCTCTGAACCTCCAACAATACCGACATTTTTTATACATTTTATTCACAGTGGCCTTGTTTTTTTTTTACTGCAATATAGAAGTCGTGCACCTCAATGGAAAAAACTAAATAATGGCGAGCAGGAAATGGAGAATTCAAAATGTCCTTGTGCAATATAACAGTTAAAATGATACAAGTCATTTAAAAGGAAAGGAAAAATGCAAGTTGAATATCTTTGATAATATATTTTACATATAAACACATTTCTTCAAGTGCCCACAGTGTTATCAACAGTTTAAAAAAAAAAAAATGGGGGCACCACATACTAAACATATTGAACCATTTACATTTTAATCCATCTTTCTTCTGTCCTCTCCCGCGCAGTTTCCAAGTTTAAATTATTGTGCAGAATTTCATGTTTTTTACAGGCTCTAGTTAGCATACACAGATTATTTTTGGCAACATTTTTATATAAGACATGTTGAATAAAACTATTTTGATAAAACAGCACTATTTTTTGGCTTAGATTTGGTTATTTTCCCTGGCAGAAGCGCATACGATTTGTTGAAGAACTGTCAGAAATGTGAAAATCTCCACTTTATTTTTAATTAAAATCAGCAGCCCCTAATTATGATGTAAGCGCCTCCTGCTTTTTGCTAGAAAGCAGCACACACAGTCACGACAAACTGAACACGTGCAATCGAGTGTGTCTGTGAGTGTGTATTTGTGTGTGTCAGGGAGGTGTGAGACAGACAGTGGTGGGATGAGAGGCGCCAGACAGCTCACTACGTCACTGTATGTGTGATGCTGCGCTCTGCATCTGCTCCAGTTTGCTTTGCCAGCGATCTTTTCCCCCTTGTGTGTTCTCCTGCTGCAGAGCGAACATATACACATATGGACACATATGGACACACATGGATGCACAAACAGACAGAACCTCATGAGCGCTGACACACAGCTGTGTACATGTGTGTGTTTGTGTGTGTGTGAAGTGAGGTCTATAAAACAGATCATCACATCCATTAAGCAGAATTAGCATTTGTATGAACAGAAGCAATGAAAACAGAGTAACTCAATCTCCTGCAATAAAACCGCCACCACGCTTCATTTAATTTGGACTCTTGACAGCCAAAAATGATGAATGGATTATATAATTAACCCACACTCATTCCCACACATTACAACATGATTTTTAATGTAGCAAGAGACAAAAAAAAACATTTATGGGCTTTGAAATGTTATTTTTCCATGTTAAAAATGCTGTTTGGTGAAGCTGCCATGTTTTGTTTAATGTCATGTTGAATAATTAGAGAGAAAAAGCTGCTTATCCAATATTTCCTCAAAATCTTTATGATAGGAAACTTATAAACCCTGGATAAATGCTGCTCCCTGTCTGTGAGGGTTGTGTACTGCACTTAAAGTGTGTGTTCCTGCCTCACACCACTGACGCCTGTTCTCTCATTTTCTATTTCAGTTCGAGAAAAACGGAAGAGCCTTTACATCAACCATGTAAGTAAAATGAAGGACATTGTGTACAACACATTAGAAAGGCAGTAGTGGGTGTTACACAAAGGTTTTATCCAGCTGTTAATTATTTAATAGAGTCATGTGATTGTGACTATTATAATGGTGCAAATGGTGATTTTGATGTCTTGTATTTTTTTGCAAGTTCACACACATTTCGGAGAACAAGGTAAAGTCCTAAAGATTCAAAATTCAACCCCTGATCATTGACCCTTCCTCTTCACACCTCATAGATTCCATTTATAGTCTGACTCATATGCAAAAGTAGTAAAAGTCATGATTTAGATCATCACATCACGGTGTAGTTCATCTTTGTCCATCACTCCCTCAGCCCCAAGTGGAGCAATTGGTCAAATATACCGTGTTCATCCTGAAAACAATTGAATGACCTAACTGACATGATGGAGCTTTGATTCTTTGTGTGCTTGGAGTAAATGAGCCAATAATAGAAAGTTACAATCTGAAGATGCACTCCACCATAAATGCCATTCCAGCATGCAACCATGTGAGGCGCTGACAGAGGACAGACAGAATTAGTTTGTGGGCTTCCAGGTGCCCTACTTTCCATGGCTGTCAGCAGGCCCTTTGGCTGGTCTGAGTATGACTGAAATATAGACTGACATGCATGTGTGTCTGTCATCTCTCTGTTGGTACGTATGTGTGTGAACTCCAGCATCACCCAGGCCCGGTGAGACGGAAGTACAGCTCGTGTTCCACCATATTCCTCGATGACAGCACTGTCAGTCAGCCCAACCTCAAGTACACCATCAAGTGGTAACTACGGGATTGTTTTTCCTCATAATCTGATGTTCATTAAAGGATAATGTTTCTTATTGTCCTCTTATCCTGGTTTTAGCTTGAAATTAATTGTTCTTTTTTTTTGTCTTGACAGCGTCGCCCTCGCAATATACTATCACATAAAGAACAGGTATGTGTTATGACCCCCACCAAAGGCTCTCGATAAGGGTCAGGAGTGGCTCAGAAACAATGATTTATGAACAAAATGTTAAACAAACACCCCAAGAACATAAAACTACTGAAAAACAAAAAGGTCTGGTGGGCTGGCAAAATAAACAAAAGAAAAGGGAACTTTTGGACCAACCCTCAATGGGCCGTCGAATCCAAAAGAACCCCTTCTACCACTGAACCATAACTAAAACAAATAGAAATAAACCCCCGAAAACTGAGCCACCAGTCCCACCAAAAAACAAAGGAAAAACCAAACAAAAGGCCTGAGCACCAGCTACAGGCCGCTCTGCTGCTGCTGCTGCTGCAGGTGAAAGAGTGTGAGAGAAAGAGGTGGTCGCCGCCCCTCTTTGTAACCTTCCCTCAATCAGCCTCACTGGCTGCACCTGAGGGAGAACAAGAACCAAATGAGTGACAGACTTGTGAGCGAAGGGAAAAGGGGGAGCATGTAACAGTATGCAAATTGAAAATTCTCCTCCTACCCTGTTATTACCAAAAAACCCCCATTGCTACATGCAACAACAACAACCACCACAAAATGGAAAGTTTTGACTATGTGAGTCTAACATTTAGCCAAATGTATCAAATCTGATTTGACTACAGTTGCAGGACCTCAACAACTTTTGAACACACACCTTGGAAAAGCCCAAACTGTTTCTCATTTTCTGGCACAGCCTTTGTCAGTTGGAGTTGATTTGCCACATATTTAAATGGCATACTCCAGGGATATTGACTTAACCAATGTACCCATACGTTTCACATCTCAAGAGCTACTTTATCTGTTGAATAACATACTACAAGAGCTACATAAGGCTATTAAATCATCAGTGTCCAGTGAGCTTGTCTAGAGCTAAAGTTAAGGCAGGATTAAACTTGAGGAAACTGATGATCAAATTATATTTCTCCTTTTTTATCAGTAAAAGTCATGTCACATAGTCCACAAGTGCCTTTTAAATGTTTTATGTGCCTTTTTCTTTTGCGGGAAATAAACTTTGGCAGAAATAAAGAGCCTCCTATGGCTCAGAAAGCTTAGCTGAAAAGTACGAGGCCTAAGTGAACTGGTTGTCCTCCTACAATAAAATGTCATCCTGTGAAAGGAGGGAAGAGACATCCCTTTATTTGTCTCTATAGCTGGTAGGAAGCCCATGTAGTGCAGCTGTTTGAAGTGCACATAAATGCCCATAAATGGCTTATTGAACAGGCAGTCCGACATCCAAGAAGACGAAGCCATATTTTAAATAAAACAAGCCTCATGCCATCTGTTTTCGATTACTATCTCATTCTCTGATGTTCCTCCTATCTGTTTGTCATTCCAGAGATGTCGACGGAAGAATGTTGTTAGACATTTTTGATGAGAAACTGCACCCGCTCTCGGTAAGAACTTAGCTGAAGATAAATTTCCGTTATGTGAGCTGTCAGAGCTCATCAGCAAGACGAAACCACACAAGCTGATGAACAGCAAATACCCACATGGATCAAATAGGGGAAATCTGTCTTGTAATCTCAGGAGCCATCTGGATCATTCAGATGTACTTTCACTTCATTTTTTGCCAGGTTTCAGTCCAAAAATGTACATAACTACTTTGCCTGATGCTCCTCACCCAAAAACTACAAAGCACCTCATTCTAAATGAATTCAGACTTTCAGTTTGTGTTATTATTTTTGGTAAACAATCAACGTTTTTATTTTGTTTGTTTATTTTCTTCTGTTGTAGAAGTCTGAAATTCCTTCTGATTATGACAAACACGACCCTGAGCAGAAGCAGATCTACCGCTTTGTCAGGACGCTCTTCAGTGCTGCACAGCTCACCGCTGAGTGTGCCATTGTCACGCTGGTAAGTGTGTGTGTGTGTGTGTGTGTATTTCAGTGCTGACACCAGGAGGGAGTATTGCCTCCTGATTCTCTTTCTGCCCTCCCTAGTGTTACATGCTGTGTTCTTTTTACTGCCTTCCTTAGACTCTTTTGTCTCATTTATTTTTGAAGCTCATTTGGTCCTCCGGAGTCCTATGAAATGCTCTATATATCCCTCCAGAGACTGTGTCCCCAAAAGTCCTGAAAAGTTAACTAATTCTCACAGGAGAGAGCAGGAAATTGGAAGGTACAACAGGATTTGTGACAAGATCGGTTTGCTCTGTGCGGTCTCCCTTCAGAATTACTTTGGTGTGAAGTATGTCTGTGCCTGTAGCGAGGATATAATTGGTGCTTTACTGTGCAGCAGGTTCTCTCCCCACGACTTATGACATCCTGTGCACCTTTATTAACAATGTGAAAAGGACAGCTTTACTCCCCCGTGTGTCTCATTTCTCTCTCTTTCTCTCCTCCCCTGAAGCTATGTTTCGTCTTAGCGTTTGTTTGGTGTGCTGCGTTTTATCATCAAACATTACACATTTTAGTATTCTAATTAGAAGTCCTCCTTTTTTAACAAGGTTATTTATAAGTTTAAAGAAAACATCCACGCTTAAATGAATCAAATTAGGTTAATCTACTCATGCTGTTTTACATCTGCTTCTAATTTTGAGTGTTTCCCAACTTTAATCAGCCACGTTTAGTTTAAAATTAACTCCCCTTCTCATCTGCCCAGAAACATCTCTTTCCACACTTGCCACGCTTGCTCTGGCTGAAGCGTGTGTCCCAAGAGACTGAGAAGTGCAGGGTTAATATGGCTGGCCTGGTGGCCTTGTATTAGGTTTCTCTGCTTCCTGACAGATGCACAAATGTGTGAACCGCATGTACGGATGTCCAGACAGTGATAGGAAAGGACTTAATATGTGTTTTTTCTATATCTGTGTCTTCATCCATGTAGAGGAGTACTTGACAGACTTAACTAAATCATGTCCACACACACACACACACACA
>CAFUXE010003133.1:670999-686308 GCA_903364295.1 Serranus cabrilla | reverse complement strand
ACACACACACAGTCCCCCAGAGTACAGTCTGGCATGCCATCAGTAATTGAATCGGGCTGATGGCTGGTGGTTATGGGGTTAGCTTAGCTGACACAGCTAACTTTAGAGAGTCTTCCTCTCCTTCCCGATTGTCACATCACAAGACAGGAAAGTGTAAAGAAAGCCATAACGTAATTTTTTTTAAAAATCAAGATTCTCAGTAGAATAGAACATGATATTCACAGCACATTGCACTTTGTGACATTTAACACTAAGGCTTCATAGCTCAGACTCTACCATTACAAAAGCCATTTCCAGAAGAGTAAAGGTCATTCATTGGTGGGGATGGGAGTTGAGAGCTGGTTCCTTTTGAGAGCTGCTTTCAAATTGATCCATCCACTGATCCATTGGAGTCTTATGTCTCTGAGCTTATCTGTTCCTTCTATTGAAGCCAGCATGTTTCTATAAAAGTTGCACTTAATGTCTTTAAAATAATAATTTCACGTAAAGGTGGAAACACCAGACATGTGCTGGTACATATTTCTACACAACATGGGCTTAAAGATCAGAAATGCCAGGTATTTGACCCTTTCTGTTTTGTTTCAATAACCTTAGCAACACACAGCTACACTGTGTTCAGACTTAGAAATAATAAAACACCTGAGTTGACACTGAAAGCCTGTATAGGCCCATTTTTTTTCAATTGACTTGAATTGGACTGATAAGCAGAATTGATAATGGCACTGGTGTCAATAAAATCTAACTACATGTTAATGGTTTGAAGTTTAAAACTGGGATGCTGATGAACAGTAATTAAAACAACCACAAGTCATAAATTTGGTCATAAAAAAATACTCTGCTTTACTGAGTGAACTATAAACCTGAAACCAAGTGTTTCATATTTTGGCTTACCATTGTTATGAGTAATAGATGTGATGTGATACTTATTTATGTTTAAATGGAAATAGTAGTTGTTTAATCCAGTTCAAGCATCCTCTGTTTGAAAAGATCAGCCTGTTCCTGAGGTTCGTTTCACTCCATGGAGACAGTTCCTCTGTCTTGCATCAAAGCCCATCTCTGACATTGGCCCAAGAATAAAAAAATGTAATCATCTGAGTTTAAAGTGTCCAAACAGAACCACTGTTTGCCGACCACGCTGCCTCTGGATTCTCTGCTGTGCTTGTTTGTATGCTTTTCTCTCTGTGCTGTAGCATTCATATCGCCCAGCATGTGGCCTGGCTCTCATTTCATGCAGGCTTTCTACAATGTTTGCTGCCCGCTGCCAGATGAGTGTATATGTGGTGTCTGTTGGCAGGCTCTAGGCCACAACAGAGATAGGTTAACACTGCCTGTAGGCACAAAGCCCAACCCCGCATGACTTGTCCAATTAGCCACCTGAGCCATGCTCACGGGCAAGTCAAACCAGGCTGTAAAATAGGATGAAAGTCAATATATTTATTTCTCTTTCTTAACCTCTCTATCTCTTTGCATCTCTATTTATCCAAACCACAAGGTGCCATATATGTCCAGCAATAAGACGGTACAAATCATCATCTAACAAATGACCGCTTATTTCCCAGCAGTCTTCTAGGATTCTGTTTAGTTTTTCAAGTCCAATAATGATGACAGTCCTGCCACAGTGCAGATCCAGACAGAATAATAATAAGTTGGATGCACAGTATATTCCACTCTGCCATAAAAAACACAGCTCCTCTGCAGACTACATTTTTTGTCAGACTTGTCATCTGAGATGACAGATTTCAAAACTTTAAGCTGCTGTAACTGGTTGGAATTCAGTTGAGTCTGCAGTAAGTTTTATTTATGGTAAAAGTCAAATGTAGTTCCTAGTTATCTGGGGAAAAATTGCTGTTACAAGGATCAGATTTATTGTTTGTATTTAATCATATCGGTTGCAAATAATAGCAAATTGCATGTTCAAAAAGTCTGCCATAATACGTTAAGTGCTGCAAATACCCGAAATACAATAAAAATAATTGGACTTTTGAATACTACAGTTACATATTAATTTAGATTACTAAATGAAAGTACCGAACCCATGCTAAGCAATAAAGTAAATAGACATTTTAATAAAGAAAAACATTACAAAACAGGTTAAAACTAAAAAGATCATATTTAGAGAGGCTGTTTAATACTTGGGAAGACATGAATTATGTTTGGAGTGTGTAGTGGCAGATAAATGAGCTTTTATGAGAACACTGTAAACTATGCCGTAGCTTCCATCAGCAACTAGACATTTAGTCATCTCCATACAGCAGATCACTGCAGCTTTCATGCAACTTTCTAACAAAATGATGATCAGCGGATCAAAAGACTCATCTTCTGTACAAGAACTCAAACTTGTAAGGAACAGGTGCCCGCGGGCTCAGTGTGCTTTGTGATCTGTAGACTGTGGGAATTCTGGCTGCCAAGAAAGAGAGAGAAATGGGGAGAGGCAGAGAGATGGAGTGTTTCGATCCACGTGGATATTTTAATGAGCACGCTCCAGGGAAGCTGGATTTCAGCAGCTTTGACATGTTGTTGTTGTGGTTTTTACCTGGAGGAGGAGCAGGCAGGAGACTGCAGCAAACTAACTCTGCACAAGTGTAGACAGGGAGTGCAGAGGCTGATTAAACAGAGAAAAACATATTAATAATACATTATAATAATACATTAATTGTTTTATGCATTTATCATGCAGAATCCAATCTCAGTATGATTTTGTGTGTTCAAAGGAGATAAAAAAGACAAATACTTCTGAGATAATTACATGTGACACCTTCTTGTCCAAGGTGTATTTGGAGAGGCTGCTGACCTACGCTGAGATTGACATTTGTCCTGCCAACTGGAAGCGTATCGTGCTAGGAGCCATCCTCCTGGCTTCCAAGGTGTGGGACGACCAGGCGGTCTGGAATGTCGACTACTGCCAAATTCTCAAGGATATCACTGTGGAGGACATGTGAGTTTCTGCACACACACCTATCATATTGCAATTCATTCATGTGGAGGTAATCAAAAGCACACAGAAATGTAACGCAAATACAACAGAAAGGCCTAAATATGAGCAGTTATTTACAGTAGTGTTGGCAGTAGTGGCAGTTGTGTTAAAGAGTGTTTTGTGGTTATGTATTGCAAACCCCACTCCAGCCCACTCCCACCCACCAGCTCTTGGTCCCTTCACCTCTCTGAGATCAGGCCCCTTCCCATCCCACCTACACTCTCATTCACACATATGCAGACCAAGATAAATAGGATAATAAATACTGAAACATAAATGGAAAAAATACTAATAAGTAAGGAAGGGGGAGAAGGGTTGCCAGGTTTTATGGATGATCTTAAGGGAACATTTCAGGGAGAGCCTAATGCTCCCAGGCCTAACACAGTATATCCATGATGAGGTTCCATTAAAGAAGAATAAGCTGATGAATTCTGGTAACTTTTGTTTTACCCAAGACCCCACTAAGTGTATCAAAAAGGAAGTGTTTTATTTTTTTTACCAGTTTAATTTCCTCTTGCATAACAATAATTATTAAGCATAAAATATGTTAAAGATAATTACGTTATCTGATTATGTTCCCGTTATGTTATGAATTTGGCAGGGGATGTCTTTCATGATCTCTTTAATAAAAATGTAATCTTGCTTACTATTAATAACACCAAGCCTTTTATTGCCAACTTTCCATTTTTATTGCATGATCTATTGAGAGCATGCCAAAATAAATTGGCTACAGCTGATAAATTAACTTAATAGCTTGCTGGATCCATTTATATGTGACAACTAATAATTATCTAGGTGGCAAATGCAATTAAGTTATATAATATTGCTACTATTTTTTCTTAGGTATGGTCCGTAAGAAGCAGTAAAGCATATTGTTAGTTTAGCTCAGAGATTCTTCAGTCTCAGTCATTGATATTCACTATTCCTCTAACTTCTGGACCACATTTAGCTACTTTCAGGGTCTTTATCTGCTGAGAATTGTCCATGGGTGGGGGGTCAGTCTGGGTTAAGGTGGCCTGGACATGCTGAGGGTGACCTCTGCCCTTTTTGTCTGACACCCTGCTCTGTTTGTCTTTAGCCATGGCTCTTGGATAGGTATTAAGAAAGCAGTGATGCAGTGGGTTTGTTCAGTTAGATACAACTCAGCTTTATGATAAGGGGTCGTCTTCCCTTTGCTAGAGCAAGATTTATGCATGGACAGGGTACAAAGTCTTAATTTTCAAGGTAGGAATAAAAGGTGGTTCCTTGAAAAATGCTTGATTTTCAAAATAATCTGGTTTTTCCATCTACATGATCACTTATGTAAACCAAAAATCTTTTAATATTTCAAACTGAACAAAGCCATCTCTATTTATAACTTGTCTCCTGGTGTCTCTGGTTGATCCCTTACTCTGGAAACGCATTTGGCATTAAATAATCATGATCAAAATATAATCTTAGTTACCATAAACAGCTGTTAGAATAGACAGTGACAATATGCTGTACTTGATTTTTTGCTATATTTATAGAAACAGTGTAGAAATGCTTGCAAGTGCTTGAAACTTACACTTAAAAAGCTGCACAAACCCAGATGTAGGCCAGTGAAAACCATGCACCCATATACTATGGTGCTGTCAGTTTCCAGATGAAGAAATAGTATAAATTATCATGTTATCATGTCACCAAGCTTTGAACAAGGCGGCTTTATTTGTCCCTAAGAGGCTGACAACATATGTACACCATCCTCTATTACAAATTAATTTAACATTGCGATGTGTGAGACGGAGCATCTTGAACATGAGGAGCCTGTATACCACATCCGTCTTAAATCCACAGGAATCTTGGCTGGATTATTCTGAGAGGGAACACGATGCTGTAGACGTGTTGCCACTGCTGCGACCTCTGACCTCTGATGCATTCACACTCCCCTGCTCCAGCGGCTGTATATTCTTGTCCTCGGGCTCAGATTTGACAGAGCGATGACTGTAATCCACCTGTTTGGTACTCTCTCCATGTGGCTCTGCTGTGCTCCCATATGGCAATTTACCAGATAGTGATTCAGTGCTTGACCAGAGAGATTTCCTCAAAAGACCAATTTTAGTCTTTTTAAATCCACGCTCAGGAACATAGCCTGTTGAATTCCCCTTCCCACCCCCAACAGGCACAAGCTTGACTGTGAAATAACTGCAGGGAAGTCTGGGAATTGTGAGGAGCGGAGAACACAAAACGAAATAGTTGAGAATAGCTGAATGAGTGCCAGGGCGAGATAAAAAAGAAGCAGCATTATTAGGCAGAGTTTGGCTACAGTGGAGGCTAAATTTAGCCCGTCTGTTGCTGCATGCCTGTAAATGTGCGTGGGTGGGGAACAAAGACTCGGGAAGAAGAGATGGATAGTGCTTCAGATGCAGGTTACAATGCAAAATGAGTCGGCCATGACTGGAGATAAACAGATGAAAGCGGCTGTCAGTGCGCCGCAGAAGGATCACAGAGCTGTGCAGCATGAGGCAATGCATGACAATAGCATTTCCAGGAGGTGGGATTAATACTCTTTTTACACATAATGCTCGGAGCCCTTTTGCTCACATATCACTGGTTTTCAGTAGGAGGAAAGGCTTATGTTTGGTGGGTGTAGCTGGGATTTACTTGGTGTGTGTGTATTGGTACTTTACATGTAAAAGAATAACACCCACCGTCTGTGTGAGGTGATGGATTTGCCAGGATGGTCTCATGAGCACTAACACCCTCTCTCTAGTCTCTTCCTCACCTCTCCAGTCTCTATACTGAATTGATTTGTATAATTTAATCTCAACTAGCAAATTATCTAATAATTTTCTCTCTCTCTGACAAAAGGAATGAGCTAGAGCGACAGTTTCTGGAGCTGCTGCAGTTCAACATCAATGTGCCGTCCAGCGTCTACGCCAAGTATTACTTTGACCTGCGCTCCCTGGCTGAGGCCAACAACCTCTGCTTCCCCCTGGAGCCCCTCAGCAGGGAGAAGGCCCAGAAACTAGAGGTGAGTACTACACAAAGAAGTCCAGGGTTCAGAGTTCATGTCATACAGAAAAAATAAAAGAATCTATCTGAACCCAATTTATTTTGGCCTGGGGATGTGGAATACACTGAACTGAGGCTGTCCAGCTAATTAGTATTTTGAAGTGCACACAGACGGTAGATCATCGTCTGGGTGAAGGACGGGATGTAGGACTGTGTTGCTGTGTAATTAGCTTCACTGCCTTAACATCTGTCTCTCCCTCCCATCCCTCTGCTTTACTGCAGTGAGCATTTCAAACAGCAGGCATGCTGTTGTTGCAGCATTGCCTGCTTTTTTTTTTTTTTATCCGTCCAAAAGACTCTCTGTTCATTCTTGTAACCCATCATCTATCGATCTGATGAGGAGGCCAGAAAATAGCTGGCTCATTACGTACAGTCTGATCAATACTGCATTGCAGATTTTCTCCATGCAGATAACGTTTTGGTTCATTTCTACAAACAGATATTTGCATATAGATGCAGATTATGTTTTTAAAAAGCTAAATAACAGCCAATGCATTCTGCCTGTTTTGCTCTTCCACAATACTTTTTATTTAAAGCAACCAAAGCCATGATTGGTCAATACTACTTGGACAACAAATTGAAAATTAAAGTAGACTTTGTGAAAGTATATGGCCTTGAAATGGTCTTGACTTTTTCACTGAACAGATTTCACACATGTTGAAGTAGAAAGAAATCACACATGTGCATGATGTCTCACTGGTGGAGCTTACTTAAACCCAATTACGCTTGGATTGGAGTTATTATTCTACCTGGGCTTTTCATGCATTGACAAGAAAAATTGCTGTGAAAAGCATGTATTAGTTGACTTTATTCTTACATAACTGGAGTAGATGTGCTAGACGGGGACCACACACTAAGCCCCCACACAGGTGTTTTCAGTTGCTGTGGCTGATTAGACCCCTAAGTGGAGATATGCCTGGATTTACAGTGCAGAGAAGAGGGCATGGTGAAAGCACACAGGTGTGGACTTTGGAGGGGAAAATATTTCCACATTTTATACTTCAATTTTAGATTGAAAAACATCAGATCAGTTATTCCTTTTTTAAAATTGACTTCACTACTTCACATTACTTTGCTTTAAAATGTATGTATTTAAGTTGTTTAGGTTCATGATGCTCAGTAGCTGATTATCACTGCAGACTTTAGTTACGGTTTCACAGGAAATAGAGTTAGATTATAAACTAAACAAAAAACGTATGCACAATTAAAGATCATACAAAATTAATTGCCATTATAAAGGGAGGATTTCTATCAAAAAAGAAAACATAACTAAATGGATGAAAGATAAATTGCTTAAAGGCTATATGAATCATTCTGTCGTGTCAGAATAACAGGCTGCTAAGATTTAAGTTGGTTGGATGTCTCCTGAAATACCATCTTAAAAACCAGCTGAACCCTTTAAGCCAGGGGTGTCAAACTGATCCAGGAAAGGACCGAGTGGCTGCAGGTTTGTGTTCCAACCAAGCAGGAGCACAGCTGATACAATTAATCAACTGATTGAAGACAGCTGAGGTGATTAGAATGATTTGATTCAGGTGTGTTTCTTCTTGGTTGGAACAGAAACCTGCAGCCACTCTGCCCTTTCCTGGATCAGTTTGACACCCCTGCTTTAAGCCATTAGTCACATAAGACAAAGTGAAAAGTGAACTCAGCAGAATGAAGATCTTGCGAGAGGCCTGTACTGTGAAGCTACTTCAACATACCCTGAATAGCTTTCCATTATCTGGCTTCACTAAGCCTAACAACCTGTAATCATTGCTGAGCGCTCACATGATGGTGGTTATTTCCTCCGCAACTCAACCCAGGTGGACTCCCTATCTGGCCATGAGCACGTTCACATAAATGAGAGGTGTGACCAATCACAAACATGGACAAGTGTACTGGCAGCAGAGCAGCGTATTTTAAAACCAAAGAGCAAACTATAGGACAAATACAATAAGCTATAAACACATAATCCAGGCTAAAAGCAACACAGCTACAGCTGCTAAATCCAGAAAGGACAACTCTTAAAATGTGTCCGACTGAGTGAATCATGGACTGTATATAACTGTGTGACTGAAATATTAGGCTGATGGGCCCAGTAGTTTGGAGCGAGCAGCACTTCAGCCAAAATACTTCTATTATTATCTAATTTCCAGATGGTGGTTCTCGTCTTCTTGTGTTTTGGACTTATTTTCCGTTTGCTTGAGATCTCAACCAGTTACTCAAAATAAACTAAAGTGTGCTCCTCACCATCTCCGGCACTTTTCCATTATCTTTCAGGCCATCTCACGGTTGTGCGACGATGTATACAAGGACTTGAGGAAACAAGCCAAGAAGCGGTCAGTGAGCGCAGACAACCTGACGGTGGTGCGGTGGTGTCCAGCCATCATTTCCTAACACTGGCCGCCTGCAGCACGGAGATAGACCTGTCAGACATAATGTACTGTATTTCTGCCTGGTAAGCAGGCACACCAGGTGGGCAGCAGTCCTGTGGATCAGTACACACACACACAGACACACACACACACACACACACACACTTTTACAAGTGTGATTGCACCCTCTCTGGTTGTTGTACATAAAAGAAGTCCCACTGGCTGCCTGCACTGAACCAAACAGAGCTGAGCTGAACCAAACTGAAGTGTGTGAGTGGTGGAATGAGCTGCAGAAACTGCGGAAGAAGAGGCCAAACGGAAACACGGCTGGCAATATATGAGAGACAGTGTGAAGTTGAGGAAAGAAAATAGGAACAAGCGTACGCGACAACAGCGTCCCATAATTCCCTCTGAAGCTCCACTCGCTTGTACGGTTAATCGAGGGAGGCCGTGTACATTCCTTTCATTTTAATCTTCTGGTTCAGTCACTTTCTGAGCTGAAGCATGAGATGACTTTTTTTTTGACAGCTTACAGGCACATTTAAAATGTTAAATTCCTCAATTTGTTTCAGTGTTTTTTTTTTTTGGTGTTTATCTGTTTTTCTCGCATTCCCATCCAGCAGAAACCTCTGCGAGCAGATCCAAGCAAAGGAAAGGAGACACATGTACATTCCACTGTCGGACTACACATCATCAAAGTCATTTACATTGTAGACATTTAATTAAAGTTCTCATTAAGAGAGCTAACAGTTACACTTCTCCCACTGCACCATTCAGACACAGCTGCTCACTTAAAGCAATATCCATGCATTGCTCTGTTGTTGTGCTTAGATACGATGAAGCATGCATACATGGGAGAAGACTGGCTGGAAGAGCGGCTCTCAGTCAGGCGTGAGACATACTGTAGAGCTTATGTTGTACTTAATTCACTGCCATTGTCCTGACCTGTGGTGCCTGTAATAAGCTAGTTTAACACTTCTCCCCTTTCTACTGGAGGAATAGAACAAATAACTCAAGTATTTTTTCTTTAACATTTTGTATGGTTCTTCCAGCTTACAAAGAAAACAGCACAAATGGAATAATGACATTTAGGAGCCACTAAACGCATGATTCTTCAGGGTGTTGTTTGTTGGAGAGGACCCCAATGAATGAAAAAGCTTCAAACACTGCTCACAAAAAAAGATAGATTGTATACATTTTTGCTAAATTGTCTCTGTACAGTGTAAATACAGTGCCGGTGTGCAAAATCTGTAGACTGAGGTCTTACTGTAAAAAAACAAAAACAACAAAAAACATGATGATGTTAGAATATTTATATTGGGTCAGTTTTTACTGTACATGAGGGAGATGGTAAATATGTTGGTTCCTATGACAAATCAAGTAAAGACAAAGTGAAGTATTAAGATTTCAATGGGAGACACCACTTCAGTTTTTCTGTCGGTTTTCTTGTTACGATGTTTTCCCACTGCAGAAAATGCCAAGTTCGTATGTGTCACATACTGTATAGGGTATATAGACAAACAAGACAATTCAGGCTTATTTTAGGATTTGCTGTCATTTAAAATTTTTTTCAACCCCACTCTGTGGAAGCAATGCCAGATTCATGTTATAAGCCATGATGCTTGTTTCTGTGAAGGCCCAAAATGAGCTAAAAGCTTATCAGGCAAGTCAAAACTGACTACATTAATAAATAGTGTTGTTAATTAAATCATATTAATCGAGTTTACAAGAGCTATAAAGCTTAAAGTTCTCTTTAGCCTCCAATCTGTTGGTTAACAACTGAATAGCTTTTCCCCCCTTCAGTCACTCAAACTTCATTTCCCTCTTCTTTATCTTTCACTAGCACATTTTATTTTTTGGTCGTGTTCCACATTAAATAATTTATCTAGTCCCATTTCCTGAAGCAACATTTCGTTTTCCTCACAACATTTTCATTATTCCAGTCTTATAGACAGCTCTTTCATAATGTTGGTCTATAGGGAACTTGCTTTTTGTGCTGTGGGGGATTTTCTTCGTTGCAGTACTGAAAATGGCCCCTGGGACAAATTGTCAGAAAGGTTCAGTGGCAGCCATACAGTGTATAAAACATGGATGTTCTCTCTGTGTCACCTGTAGTCACTTATAAATCACCTGTAGGCTTCTGAAGAGTCAATGTGAAGCTCAATGTTGTGAATCTTGTCTAACTTCAGTACAAAAATGGGAGAAGAGGTGAGGCATGTAACAGCACCTACCTGTCAGTTAAAGTGGCATGCTCTTAATCACTCTTAACATTAAGCCTAAATATAATTGTAACAGGTTTATTTTATCAAATTAACCCCCCTGTGCATTTGACAAATGAGGAAATTAGCTATAAAGACCAAAATGATATTTTTGTTACGAGGCTGTAGACATGTTGATTTCTGCTGTTAAGTTAGACATTTGCCCATGGGGGTCTATGGTAATTAACTCCCTATAGGAGCCAGCCTCAAGTGGTCAGTTGAGGAAAGTTGTTGTCTTGTTAAAAAGTTGTTGTTTTTTTGTTTTGTTTTTTTTGGGTCAACCAACTGAACTTAATTTTTCTCCTTTATGTTTCCCTAGCTTATTGCATTCTTTTTTCTCTTAGTACACATTCAATATTCATCTATTCTCTATTTCCCGAAGACACATTTCCTTTTCCTCACAGCATTTTCAATTCAAAATGAGTTGGTGAAAGGTAATAAATGAAGTTTATTTTATCGGCTGAGGTTATTTTGGAGGTTAGAGAAAAGTTCTAAAGCTTTGTATTTCCTTTTTTATTAAACAAACAATTATATTTGTGGATGTGTTCAGCGATCTTTGACTGTTCTGACAACGTTTTCCAACGTCTTAGCAATTCTGAGGCTCCATATTTTCTAGCATTTACTGGAATTAAGTGGAACTTTCATAAACTGGTTTTCATGAACAAATCACTTCCTGATTTGCTCTTTTCTTGACATTTCTTGAATCAGAAAAAGGAAAAACTACAGGGATGTAGTAGAGGATAAACCTGAAAAATCACCGACTTTATTGTTAATTAAGTCATGAATTATTGACAGATGAACGGGTTGATACGAGTATGAAGTAATGATTTCATTATATAAACTTTTGCCTTATGATCAACTGGACTTACTCTCCTCCACCACATTGCTGAACAGACAGTAAACTGTTTGCTTAAGAATATCATGAATGAACCTGGAAATGTCTGGAAAAGGCACACAGATTTCTTTCTAAACCTATTTTCTTCATAACAAAAGGTCAGATGAAGGTCAAAACTCAAATGTGACATCAGCGTCCCCTCCTTCAAGCTTCTAGCTTATTTTGTGCATTTCACTGGCATCTCCCTCACCTGTGATTTAAGTTCTGTTGTTTGTCAAAGTACTAGAGGATCAGTCAGTCGGTCAGTGAGATTTCCAACCCTGAGCAGCAGGTGTCAGAAGGGACAGAAATGTACCAAAGTGATGGAGAAATGAAGGACGATCCTGTTGGACGTGTCGCTCTGAAACCAGCCCACTTGCACATGAAGTATATAAAAAGGTGTTGGGCCTTGGAAAGAGAACTGTTGCTTTGTATGGTGCTTTTGAATGAGTGGAAAATAAAGTGTCTTTAGGAAAGTAATGTGACTGGGGTTGCTGTTGTGAGTTCAAACTATTAGAGGTATTCAAAGATTGTATATCCTATTTATTGTATGTGTGCGCATACAGCCCAGTCTGGTGTTGCTGCCATGCGGTCAACTATGGTGAGGTGGAACATTTACTCCGACAGCAGAGACCTGTGTGGTCCTGACGGCTGGTCACTAGGTGTGTGTCATAGCCTTGTGCACTGAACTCTACCTCTGCATAGAGTTTTACTTTTCATTTTTCTTCCTCTCTCTGACGACAATTTTTAGATTTCACACGTTCAGCTTTGATCATTCGTGTTCTAACATCAGTCAACTGCTGTAGCTGTGACACTTTTTTCCTTTTACATCGATTGATATTTTCAACACGTGCTGTATTCTGTTGTTATTGTTGTTACTGTCGGTATATTATTTTATTTTTCAGTGAGTCAGTCATTCTGTTCCTGTGTGCCAAATCTCTCTCTGTTCTCTTTTTCTCTGTATGTTTCCAACTATGATTTAAACAACTGCTCCCAATTCTTCTCTTGTGAAGCAATGTTTAGAAAAACCTGTGCAAGAATTAAACTTTAAAACCTTGCAATAAATCCACCGTGTGTCTCGTATTTAATATAAATGATCGATTCATCCATCACTCCCTGTGACACCTCAAACCATGCTGCTATCACAATATTTCGATATGTACTGTGTTGTACGGCTCAGCAGGGCTTCTTCTGTCAGAAAAGAACCATTTAAATGGCTTAGAGCAAGTGGTAATACAGAGATTACACTCTGCCATATTGTCACTGAGGGACACATTTAATCCTCTCTGTTGGCCTCCATTTGCATTTCAATCGCTGCTCTGGTAATTGCTATACAAGTCAATTCAATGTGATGAAGAGGTGCTGTGGGCCTTAGTGAGAGCCAGAGCCAAACATCTCCTATGAACCACATCAAACATGTACATTTGAAATACTGTACACAGACACACAAGCACACCTTTGAAAGCACATCTCATGGGTTAATGAGCACATGCAGCATAAAATGTTTTTTTTTAACATTTTGTTTGGCTGTCCTTTCAGACAATTGGATGGAGTCCAGCTTACAATGTTGTCCATAAAGAGCCTAGGTAAAGGTTGGGTTTGATGAGGTTCTTTGGACTATCTGAGTCGGAATCTGACTTTAGCGGATGATCCACTCGAATTTCAGACTGGAGTTCCAACTTTCCAGTTCAATGATAAAGCACCATAAGTCAAGCATTCACTCTCCATTTAGCTCTGTTTTGGTCTCCTCCAACATGTGCTCCACAGTGTTCACCAGCAAATTGCATACAACCCAAGCTAAGCTAAGGTTAATGACAGCAGAGCGTAAAGACGCTAAAACTGCTCCATCCAGCTGATGGGAACTGCAAAGTCGAGTTCATCATTCAAAACAACTCCTATAAAATGTTTGTCTGACCCATATAAAAATGTTGTTTGGTGCTGCTTTCACCAATCAATCAATTCATCCATCAGTCAGTTTTTGTATGTTTTTGACTTTCTACTCAACAGAACTGCCACTCATATCACCAACAGAAGGAAGAGTTTGATACCGCTAGCCCACTAATGTCGCTAATATTACAGCTGGGCTGAGGAGGATGCCGTTGTTATTTTTATATTTTCTGCTGTTAAGGATGAGCCTCTCATCTATGAGCAGAAACACTCCTGTGCTGTGATACGTTTGGCTGGTAGTTCAGAGGAGAGAAGCGTGCATAATGGGGTAAATAGAGATAAGTAGCACTACAGGTAAAGAAAAAAGTTGTATTTTTGAAATTAGAACACCACAGGTGCAGAAAGAAAGAAACTTCAACCACCAACACATTATTTATCAGATCATGAACCATGTGACAAAAGAGAGAAAAGCCCTAAAGGCATGATTAGTTCCTCATCCTGCATCATAGAGTCTATCACTCTCTTCATTTGATTTGGTGCAGTTTGTTGGCTAATGAAAGCCTCTTTATTCTGTTGGGGTGTTTGTATCACACCTGTGCATTAATGAGGGAAATGCTTTCAGGCACAGCGCTGCTCTGCTAATGGGGAAATGGGGAACAGCTGTGGGATCAGGTGGCTGATCAGGTAATGACTGAGGCGGGAAATCTTCCAAGTGGCAGTTTCTGGACAGGTGGGGGATAGCAGGGTCTGAAATGAAAGGATAGTTAGTATGCATGGAAATGACACTAATTGCTGAAGTTTTAATACTGAAAATATGGCCTCAAACATGGCCATGAAGGGCATCGAAATAAGTACAGACACCATGATCCATGAGCTGAAAGGCAGACATTCCTCCCTGAAAATAAACTCAAACTTAGATGCTTTATGGAAACTATTATTACATTTCTTTTGACTTTGATGCAGCTTGCGTCTGATAAAAAATGAATGGAAGCAGAAAATAAGGACAGAGCTCTGGTCTCCCTGCTTTGTGTTACAGTGACTACAGATCAGTAACTGTGGTTATTATTTACTCCTCATTGTATTCTATTTTATTGAATGTAATTTATCTCCAGCTTATCACAGCAGGAGGCATATGTCTGCTTCTATCGTTGACTGACGACAGGAAACAAAACAAATGCACACAACGTTTTGTTAAAGAGTTGATTCCTAAACACTGAATACAGTGCTGAAGGGTTATGTGTTCACTTAAAAAAAAAAAATTTCAAGGGAAAAAATTGTGTTTTTCACATTTTGGGGGGGTTGAAAATTCTTGTTTTTTTCTGAATAAATTAGATATTAATGGAAAACAAATCTCAGAAATCTGAGATGATTACCTAATTCATTCAGAAAAACAGGGCACATATGATTTTGAGATTTTAAGCGAATGTATTACACTTCCATGAAAATTAACTATTATTTTTATTTTATTATTTTGTATTAAGAAGCTTAATATCTTCCCTTTTTAAAAAAAAAATGACATTAACTATACTAAAGAGATTTGCTGTTGAGTATTTTTGGAATAGTTGAATGTATTCACTCACAGGAGTGAGGGTGGCAGTTTGCTAAGAGTTTTACCCTGGTATTTCACTTTGCATATGCTGGACTTTGTTCTTGTTTTTTTTTTATACCTAAAGCCCCACATTACTTCAGTTAATAAAACTCCAGTTACCCCCCAATCAACACTTTCAAACTTCCCCAATGCAACACATTTACCACCCCTTATAATCCATGTTAGCGCTGCAGTGCCCATGTCAATGAATTGTAGGTGAAATTCATTCATCTGTCATGTGTTATCAAGCCACAGGTTTATTTCCACACACTTTTGATTTTCTAAATCAGGTGTGTCAAACTGATCCAGGAAAAGGCTGCAGGTTTTTGATCCAACTA
>CAFUXE010003133.1:647443-665623 GCA_903364295.1 Serranus cabrilla | reverse complement strand
ATAATTAAATTGTGCAGATTATGAAGTGCTGAGGCAGTCTATTGCCTCGAGGCTACACATTGCACTGACTTACTATAAATGCTAGTTATTAATTCAACTAAGAATGTTTGCTGGTTCTTCTATTTAATGCATGGGACGTGAAGGCAAAAACATGTATAAAGGTCACTATGGTTATACAGTATAGTTAAAATTTGTTTTAAAAAAGCTAGCCCTCCCTAGATGCGTGGCATTTTACCTAATAAATCAAATAAAAACTAGGGTTAATTTGTCATAGACTTCTATTCAGTCTGACGTTTTGCAGCCAGGTGAGTCTCCTCTTGCTGGCCATGATCAAGAATGTAGGTTTAAGGAATCTTGGCATTGGGTTAACCTTACAAACCCGGAGATTGCTGCTTGATTTAAACTGACTGAAAAGCTTCACCTTTTTGTTGTGCACAGAAGTTATCTGCAGCAAAAATATTTCACCTCCACCTTTCCTTTCCACTATTATCTTTCCTTCCAGCTGTATGACTCAGCTCCCATGACTCCAAATCTGCCACTGCCCTCCATGAACATGGAGGTGGGAATATTCTTTGGGACTTAGGAATCATGCTCTTTTTTGGGGGAGTCACCAAAGTCTAATCTCTCATTTCTCAGATTTTTAAGAACCTTTAACACATCTGATCACTGAGCACAAAGAGACCAGCGTCCCTAGGCAACCACCAGACTTTCCTGACTGCTATCTGGATGAAATAAACACAGTCTGGCATACACATTGAGAGCATTTAAATGAGAGATAAAGGTCAAATCCAAATGGTCCCACTTCTCTCCTAACTTCTCTCCAGGCTTTGATCCACGAAGTCCAAAGTATAGCCAACACTCTCTGTCTCAGTGTACAACAACTGTCTGAGAGGGTCTGGCTTTTATGGCTCTCCTCATCCAGAAATTTTGTATATATCTTTATGACTCCATAAATCAGAAAACAAACAACAAACAAGTGTTTTCGCTGGGGTTTTTTTGTATTGCATTTGATTCTGATCATTATTGTTTTAACATGCAAATCAGGGATTCTCTCATACTGAATACAGCAGTCCTGAATTCAGAAGAAATCTAAAGACGCAAATAGACTAAATGTATTAAATCAGTACACCTCTTTGTGTATTTTTATTTACTTACAGAGCCTAAATGTACAGATGGTTTCCCAGTCTGATTAAATAAAGGACACACTGTGTCAATTTAAAGCTGGAGAAAAGACAATGTCAGGTCAAAGACTCCCTCAAGTGGACAGAATTGAGTATTGCATTTAATAAAGTTTTATTTCTCAACGTGAGCTGGATGGAACAGGCTGCTTATGGGGAAAATATATAAAAGTTAGTTTTGGCATAATGAGCCATTTTATCAGACTGAATGGAGTATTCAATATAAACAGTATGTAGTGTAGATATTTTAAACACATTCTGATATATTGGTTGAACGAAGCCGATGGTTTAATGGACAGTTCAGGCCTTTGACCTTTGCTGGAAGGCAAAATCAGTCTTTTATAGAAAACAAATATTTGTGTATAATATAAATTCTACAATTTTTGATAATAGCTTAATCTACTTAACATGCAAAACTTTGTTTAAATTATGTGTGAATTTCATTTCACCTTATCCAAAGTAAAATCAAGCACTTTCAAGGTGCATTTTCAACTTTTCCAGCACCTTAGTGAATACCCCCTATAGATGGTATTATATATGGCATGTATTGTGTATAAATATCTAAAGTATCAAATAAATGAGATGTTATTGTACTATAAACAACCAAAATGATGTTTCTTGCCAGCACTCTAAAGAAGGGGGACAAATGAAAACACAACAAAGTTTAAATGTGACTGTAATCTGTTTGTCAGCAGACCTTCCTGATAACCTAAAATTAAAACAAGTTCCAGTCTGTACGTAGAAACATCGCTCTCATTGACTGCTTATCGTCTTATTGTTCTGCTGTTATTTGAACTGTGACGTCACACCCGTTTCTGATGATGAATGCCCCCCCCCCCTCTTTAAAATGAGCGTACCCAGAGTGAATCTGGCAAAACAGTCAGCGCTTCAGATGAAAGAAGTTTTCCTTTTGTGTACATGTCAGTCAGTCAGTGAAGGACTGAGGGAACACAGTGTTCTGCCGCTGTGTGTGTGTGTGTGAGGAGGTGGGGGGTCCTTGGATTGGAAGAGGCAGCAGGGGTGCACTGTAAGGACTACTAAACCACAGAGGCATTGTTACCGTGCCAACGGGGAGCCGGCCATTTATGCTGATATCTTTGTTAAACCCATAGTGCTCAATTGAAGCATTTATTGCCTCATACACAACATTAATTTTATTTTTGCTCAACCTCAACCATTTTCTTAACCTTTTTTTTTAAATGTGCAAACCAAACTATGACCGCTTCGATGACGTCCAAGTCCCTGAGAAACTATAACCCTGAAGCCTGAGCGCTGAACCCCTACATTTTCCAACATCTGCCGTCTCAAATAGCCAGCTGGGAATAATGTGCCTGAGCTGGAGGTCAGGAGCTCCAACATTAATCTAAATGGGTCACACAAACCTCAGGTCACTGTTATGCTTCATGCATGGAAGGATACACTCATGGAAACTCTGGGGTTTCAGTGCTATTGTTCGTCTTCCATTGACAAACATCATCTGGAAAATATAGAGAAATGATAGTAACTGAAATATTTACTGTGCAAAACCTAATGTAATCACATGATGTGGTGCAGTTTGATGTACATACTATGGTAAGCTACAACAAATGTATAAAATCATCATAAAATGTGACCATTTTGGCCTTAATATTATTCTTAAGTTGTGTTTTTGTAATTTATTTTGCCATCCAAATCAAAAATATACAAATATGATCTGATGTAATTGTCTTTTGTAACCTTTAAGACACAAGACCGTGTCCACAGCTGCAGTACAAGTTAAAAAAACAACCTTCTCCCAGCTGTATCATAAAGATCAATAGTATTAAAAGGCATGACCTGCCTATCATCCCTCTCTCCTCTGTGTCTGCCCTACCATCAAACGTCGCCTTTAATATTTTATAGGCAAACATGTCAGAACATTCCTCTTCACCCCACAAATGAGGCTAACATCTGTATACAGAGAGGGAGACAATTCAATCATCTGTGTGGAAGCTGCTGTATTCACGATGTCACCTGAAATGTTTGTTATGGGCGTCAGGTACAAGCCCTGACAAGATCGGATAAGTGGCACGTACGTGAGACACTTCCTAATAAAATAAACCGTAAAGTCAGACTTGACCTGGACTATTAGCGGTTAATACCCAGCCACTCTGTCTGTGTGAAGCTTCTCTTAATGACACTCTCATACTTTCTCCTGCGAACATTGCTGAGCTGGGTCGCTGACCCCTGTGGAGGAAACAGGCTGTTAATTACAATGTGTGTCTAACGGCCAGGCCGGGACATGCTGCTTTAAGGGCCGGGACAGTTGGTTTGTGGACACAGGTAGTGGGTATCAGGGGGAGATGGGTGAAGATGATGTGTTTAGCTGTGGACGTCTCTTTTAAATGGTCCCTGAGCTTTGACATAAGTGTCATGAAATTCTCAGTAGCACGCAATAGTGTAATAATGTCCTGAAAATATAATAATGTCTGAAAATTTTATAATATTTGAACTTTAGGTCAACGACTATGGTCAACTATTGAATACACTTTATCTAATAAAATGCTCAGATTAAAACAAAACCCATTTATTTTATATAGTTGTTCGTAAAAGATTGGTATGTTGTTAAAGATTGGTATGATGATTCAGACTTTGTAAAAAGAAGCTAAAATATTTTGAAGGAAGTTTAAGTGTGATCCTTCAGTTGTGACTGCACAGGTTTTCAACCCAAAAAGCAACAAATCCGCCTGTCAATGAGTTAATATATTTCCCTTACAGCGAGGAAAATATTACATTTGTGACTTTCAGTCATGTCATTCTTTTTTTCATGTGAATCAAGTACAAGTTTAATTAATTAATTCTGTTTTTAATATGAGAGCAGTTTTTCAGATTCATTTTCATCTATAAAACTTCATTTCCCACCACCGCAGCTGACATATTTAAATATCTGGTTTTCCACAGCTTCAAAGATATTCAGTTTTTGTTTAGTTAATATTCCAGCAATAAATGATGAAACTGATCAATGTATTGACTCACCCCTGAGGAGAAAAATGTGCAGAATAAAATCACTGGCTTTAATTCAAATATGCAGCAACAGTGCCCTGATCTCTACCTACACATCAAAGTAGTATGAATATCAAAATATGTATTTATTATAAAACTTTAAATACAAAGCTGCCATAGACTAAAACTTCAGACAGACACCTCTTAAAGACATGGTTACTTTTGCTCAAGCTATTATATGATGGTTGTGCAATAAAGACCTTTGTAAAGTGGTGGGTTAAAAAATTAATTTTTACATGTAAATATATAGTGTGCAAAAATTAAAGTAGACTAAGAGACGTTGAGGGTTCCTACTAGTAGTAAATAATCGCAACCTTCCTAAAATAATAAAATTTTGTCATCTTTTGACAATTTTTTCCTTTCCTAAATCACCTCCTCATGATGCTGCCCACCAGTTTTTTTTCCTGTTTTCTAATAGTAGATGTTGATAATCTTTTAAAAGATCCTGTGTAACTACTGCGTCTATTGAAATAATCTGGGAGCTCAGACCAGGCCTGAACACTGAGAAGGGTTACTTTTTTTCACCTTATTCTTAATTCAAACATTTCAAATTACACCAATATTAGAATCTCAACCCCTGGTGTTTTCAGTGAGGAGGCAGGTGGAGGTGTGCAGCTGTGCTTCAACCACTAGGTGGAGCTGCACATTAATGTCACAGCTGCAAGGCTGCCAGTGAGAGCTGGAGCTGCACACTCACTGAGGTTTTTGAGGTAAACACCAGAAAAACAAGCTGTGCAACTGACAGTAACTGTGACAGATTGATGGAAATACAACAGCAAATGATTATAATCATTAACTTGTACTCAGGATCTTTAAAACCAGAGCCAACAGTGCAGTATTTCCACATTTCACGAAGACTTTAACTCCTAAACTTGCTCTGTGGTAACTTTCAACAAACTGCTGAGACCTGTTGATGAGCTACGTGGAAGCAAAATGCTTAAGAAGCTCTTTTGATCTTTAGAAAAAGTATTTGTCATGACTTCCACCTTTGCTGACAGCACTGACGGCTGATTTACACTCCCGACAGATGCACTACAGTGAAAAGAAGCTTTTGGGGTTTCCATCTACACCCTGAGTGTAAAGCTGGAACAAAGCAGTCACTACAAAGCCCACTGTCACCATTGACCAGCAAATCAAAGGCATTTCTACGCTGGGTTACAGTGTATCATCTTATGCCAGCGCATTGGGTTAATTGGGACCAAAGCAGATACATTTGTAGCGAAAAACGCCTCGATTAGGGGGCCCTAAGATGTGAGATCATGTGAACAGACCACCTGTGGGGCTTTCATTGCTATTTCAATATCATTCATGTCAAGGCCCCTGCACTCGCTGACACAGCTTGAGCCGAGGGGAGAAGATGTTTCAATTCAGGCTCTGCGAAAACACAAGACGCAGGGGCTCTGGCAGGTTTCAGCTCTGACAAACCCCGAAAAAGGGGCGAGGGGTTGGGATGGGGGGTTACAAAAAAATGCTCTTTCAATTGTAGGACGTCCATCAAAGCATCCAAATGGGGACGTTTAGGGGGAACCTTGGCACATCAGACAGACACTCCTAATACACACCACCTTTATTCCAGGCTGTTAAAAAAGAAAGATCAAAGTTTGTGCAGATGAAAAGGGTCTGTTCCCTGCATTTATACCCCCTCTATTCACCCACTCCCTCTTTTACTAAATTAAAAAAGCGGGCTTCGGCAGGCATGTGAAGAGGACTTCAACAATTATGGAGATGCTCCAACTCAACCCCTGCCTCTAATTACCGGTCTCTGATGGTTAAAAGGGCTTCCTCTCCAAAAAAGAACCACAACCTTTGCATGGGAAAACACTGCAAAGAAGTTTGAGATTTATCAAATGTTTTTTTATTGTCAAAATAAAGCTCATATTTGCTTTTGTCACAAAAAGAGACATCTACACTTTGTACAAATTTACAATAGCTTATAAAGTTTTCTTTTATACACAAATGTACATGTTTTTACATAACTTTTATATAAATACATTTTGAAATTACAAAATGAACGACCCGTAAAATACTTGGGGGCACTGTTAAGGCTTAATTTAAACCATCTTTGATGTGAATTATACAATGTTATCTGGCACTATGTAGATAAAAAATGGCAAATGCTCTTTGTGTGAACAAACCTGTCTCTCTGCCTGCAACAAGTAATGCCCAGTTTGCGTAAAAAAAAGCCTCATGTGTACCTCTTAATACATATAAACAGGGAGGAATTAACCTGTGTGAATGCCAGGTACATTGTTTCCACCACAGAGGTGTGTGTGTGAGGGGGGGTCACCTCTGCAGCAGTTCATTACTATGCAAATTGCTTAAGACAGGGAGTGATGGGTTATCTCCCAAACAATTAGCAGTCCTCATAAGCTGCTTTCTTTTCCCATTCAAACCTGGGACAATGGCATCTGCTTGGGGCAAGACACGGAGCTGGCCGTGCCTGACCTCCACGTTAGTCCGGTGCTCACGTCGCTGTACATGGAGCCGCTGGTGCCTTTACTCCCCCAACAGCACCTGGTGCAAAAAGTCCTCCAGGAGTCCAAAGTTTTTCCAGACCAGATCCACACTCCAGACGTAATGCCCACTAAAAGGCACATAAAGTACTTCAACATAAAAACTGCATAGTCCGGACTCCTCCTGTCCCTCTCTAATAAACAGTTGGAGCAGTTGTGTGTGATCTCCCAGCTCTGCCTGTTGTGCTGCTCATAAAAGTAACACGCCACTATGATGGTGGCTGGGACCGTGTACAGGACTGTAAAGATGCCGATTCTGATCATCAGCTTCTCGAGTTTGTCAGTTTTGGTGCCCCCTTGTTTGATTACGCTGCGAATCCGGAATAATGACACAAATCCAGCCAGGAGGAACATAGTGCCTATGAATAAATAAATCACCAAAGGGGCAAGGACGAAGCCCCGCAGGTTGTCCAAGTTCTGGTTCCCCACGTAACAGATGCCAGCCACAGAGTCCCCGTCCACGGAGCTCAGCGCCAGCACCGCGATGGACTTCATGCTGGGGATGAGCCAGGCTGCCAGGTGGAAGTACTGGGAGTAACTCGCGATCGCCTCGTTGCCCCACTTCATCCCGGCTGCGAGGAACCAGGTCAGAGACAGGATGACCCACCAGATGGAGCTGGCCATGCCGAAGAAGTAAATAAGCAGGAAGACCACGGTGCACAGCGCGGGGCCGGTGGTCTCATAGTGGATGTGCTCCACGTCAAACTCCCGGTTGCACGCCACTTTCTCGTGGCCGGCGATCAGTCTGACAATGTAGCCCACTGACACGAACATGTAGCAGGCTGAGAGGAAGATGATGGGTCTCTCGGGGTATTTGAAGCGCTCCATGTCGATGAGGAAAGTGGCGACGGTGGCAAAAGTTGACACGAAGCACAACACGGACCAAAGTCCTATCCAAAAGGCGGTGAAAGCTCTCTCATCGTGCGTAAAATATGGGTTGTGGCACGGCATGGCACAGTTCGTGATCTGACCTGTTTTGACCCGGTTGTAGAGCGGGTGACGGTCCGTGTTAACCGGGACCATAGGCTCCAAACACTTGCACCCCGGCTCACATGGAGCAGCAGGCGGCTTGTATTTCCCAGGCGCGCCGGGTCGGCCGGGCTTATTTTTAGGGGGATTGTAACCTCTCCCGGGGTGGTTGGTGGGTTTGGAGAGGACAGGGGACACCGTAGTGGAGTCGGTTCTGTTGTAGTCCATGCACAGAGTGTCCGGGTTGCCTTGCACCGGCAGCAGGTCGCACTTCATCCTGTCCGGCCACGGGAAGCCGTACTGCCTCATGAGAGGCGCACAGCCGGCCCGGGCTCTCTCACACACGCTCCGGCACGGCGGGAGAGGTTTTTTATAGTCCTCTAAACAGATCGGGGTGTACATGCTGCACAGGAAGAACTTCAAGTCCGGGGAACACTGAATCTCAACCAGAGGCCAGAACTGGTGCACCTCCAGTCCGGCTTCATCCTGCGTGTCGTGGTTAAACTGGTTCGGCATGTAGGTGTAGTTGTAGCCGATGCCCTTACACAGGGGCACGGCTATCTCCTGGCAGGTGATCTCCTTGGCTGTGGTACAGCTGGATCGGGGCAGGAGAGCGAGTGAGAGGAGCAGGTAAATCCCAAACAGGTCCATCCCTCCGGCGCGTCGTGTCCCCCCTCTTCTGCTCTGGTACCAACAGCAAGAAATCCTCTCAGCCGTCTGCTCTCTCCTCTGCTCCGGTTAGACGTCGCGCAGCGAGCCCATCTCGCTTCTCTGATCTTGCACGGAGTTGCAAGCAATGTGCAAGCCGTGTTTACTTTCAGCTGAAGAGGAGGAGGAGAGAAAACAGCCTTCAGGGCGGCGAGCAGTCAAGATGGCTGAGAGGAGAATCCACCTTCTTCTGCTCTCAGTGTCCTCACACAGTCTGTTATTAAATAAAACCCAAGTGTTGCTGTCCGATCGCTCCAAGCGGAAAAATGTGGGCCTCGTTTCTTTCTTCAAAACACAGCGACTACATTCAGTCGGCTCGTCCCACCTTAGTCCTGGTTCCCATACAAATCAACGGCTACGAGATGAAGCGGTGCCAATATATACCAGAGGCGAATAGGCCACACCCCGAGAGCCGCTCATCCAATCACAGAGCGGCAGGGGTGGTGTTTTGCAGCCGTCAATCAAGTTTTTCCCCCAGAAAATGTTTTGTTATAAGACTTATGATCGGAGTAGTTTAGCCAGTGTCTGGAAACAGGATGCAGTTTTACCTCCAGCTCATGATGCCCACGAAGCAAACACTGAGACAAAAATTGTAGTCATATTTCTTTCAAAAAAAATATTTTTTTCTCATAAAATACACATTACAGGCAACTTATTTATGAAAGGATGTTAGGCTCAGGTGTAAAATACAAAATAATTAATACACACACACCTATTTTATTTAAAAACATATATCATTTTAAGCACTATAGTCATCATAATAAATGAATTCCTCGACGTGCCATTAGTAGAAATAAAAACCAACTATTTCCACAATGACTGAACTCTCTACTCACGTCTTGTAACTTCCTTTAACACTCAACTTTGATAGTGTCACAACAAGCGGGCAGAGCTTGTGTGCGTCTCGCTCCTGATGATTGTTTCTGTGTGTGAGAGAGAGGGAACGGTTTGGTAAATTGGCTAATTTGCGCATGATAAGACTACCCAGGGAGCTGTCTGTCCTTGTGAAAAGCTGTTTTATTTTTTAAATGAGGTGCTAATGTTTCGTTTAACGCTTGCATAGAGCTCCGCGGGAGGCGTAATTGCGCGAGGCAAAGACCAAGCAGAGACAGCACAGAGAGACAGAGGCAGAGCACTCATATCACTGAGAACATGCTCACACAGAGCGTCTGGGGATCTCCACACTCATCTTATTCTACTAAAGCTTTTTTATTATTATTCTATGTCTGATATTGTCCTATAACTTCTGTATAAAACTGTGCCTTTATGGCATTTTCATGTCTTTATATACTGACATGATCAGACTTTATGGATGTGTGAATATTTTGCAGTACTATTTGCAGAGGTGGAAGAAGTCCTCACACTCACATCTTTTAAATAGAAGTAGCAATACTACAGAGTACAAATACTCTGTTACAAGTAAAAGTCCTGCATTCAATATCTTACTGTAGTAAAAAAAAAAGTATGAGAAAACATGATCAAACATACTTAAAGTATCGGCTTATATGATATACAACTGGATAATAAATGGCCAATAGATGCAAGTGTAATTTTGACATTTACTCAAGTACTTTCAGACTACTTCATTTCCTCAATTTCCTGGTACTTTACACTGTACCGTATTACAAAAGGAACTGCAGAAAGGAAATTGTACTTTTTACCAAACTATAATTATCTAACAACTACATTTGCATTACAGGTTACATTCCACACACATCCATACACTTACATATTAATTAATGCACAATGAAAATCTAATATCTTATACCTAAGGATAGATATATCAGGGGTCATTTAGCTGCATTGTGATCACTTTAACTTTTGGTACTTTGAGTAAATGTTTCTGATGCTTACCTCCTTTTATTCACATACTTTACACCTTTGCACACAGGAAGTTCACTTCCGATGGAGTATTTGTGTCGTGTTTGGTGTTAAAACACTACACAAAAATAGAAATTAAGTATGGTTACAAGGGAAAAAGAGAATCTGTTTGAACATTAAATATATATTGTCTCTGCTTAATTTACATTTTAGACACGTTTTTGGAAAGGCTTAAAACATTGCAAAAATCTTTCAACAAAAAAGAAAAAAGAAATATTCTATATATAATAGTAATACTTAATGGTCATAATTTTTTATTAGGGTGAATTTAGAATTAGTTACTGACACCTCTAATAAAGTGCACATTTAATCATCATCTGTGATGCTAAAAAGACCTTTTTTACAGACCATAAAACCTCAACAAACCCATAAAGTCTGTGTAATTGATATAATTGTGAGAATAATTATGATCAGTATCATCAGAATCCCGCAGCTTCTGCTAAAAACGAGGCATGATCAGCCAACCATGTGACCAGCACATCTGTTCGAAACTCGATATTCATTTCACCCACAAGAGCGACGTGTTTTTCAATAGACATTTTGTCCTCTGCTATACACACACACAGTCTGTGCAGAGTTTGGGTGCTATAGGAGGTCAACATGTGGTCTCACAATGCAAGAAAAAGCATCTTCCTCACAGTTTCCCATCCAAAGTATAATGCAACACTGTGTGCTGGTGTTGGAGTTTGGTAGTGTTGTGTTTGGAGTGGAGCCAGGTCTTTATCATGTGAGGCAGCTTTTTCACAGCCTCGACCCACAGAATGGCGAAATAGCCCACAGTGAGCTGAGCATCAGGAGAACACAGATTGATTAAGTGAGTCGCCGGTGTGAGATAACAAGGAAGGAGCTCTGTTAATGGTTGTTTGCTTTTGATTAGGGAACAAGAGTTGGGCCAGCCAGCGCCATGGAGCTGACTGAGTGTATGTTTGTGCACACGATGGATGGCGTGATATTTTCTCAATAATAAACCCTGGTGTTTGGGATGAGTGGAAAAGGACACATAATAAGAAGGGAGTGAGGGTAAGGTGGTGGTCACAGTGTGGGAGTGTGATGAAGGGAGGGCAGACGAGGGCAAGAGATAATGATTTACTCTGTGGAAATCCACTCATCTCCTGTTTGTGAGAAAATATCTCCCCAGACCAAGAGCCTTAAAGAAACACTCTGTGACCAATGAATCACATCCGGAATGGCATCAAGATCTGAAGTTAATGTGTTCAATTTAAAGCCCCATTCTGTCCGTCAGAATCAAGTGCTCCCGCTGAAGAAAAGGAAGCCCATAAAGTGTGACTGCTTGCCAGATCCTGGACTTACCTCAGAGATGGTGAGACGGAGATATGCTAATGCAACTTTATCTTGTAAAGGAAAAGCTTCGAGGAGATTTAGCCAATCTGCTGGACACAATTCCAAGAGCCTCGGTGGCATTTAGCGGGCTCGCGCTAACCCGGGGCTGCTTGTTAAGACTTCATTAGCTGTGTTTGCTCAGGCCTCTTCTCTCCAAAGAGGTGGAGGAGGGCTCCCCAGGCTCCAGCCTCAGCCCCGCTATAGACACTCCATATGGGGCTTGTTTGCTCACGGCTGGCCTGGTAATCACTTTCAGGTGGAGCTGGAGGAGACGGAGCAAGGCTGAGGGGATTTTGGGGAGAGCTGGAAACCTCCACCCCCACCTCGAGCCCCAGCACCCGCCGGCAACCTCCTTTTCCACCAAGGTACTCCTAGGGTGACAGAGCGTGGAGCGTGTACCCTGTGAATTAGCTCACCTAGGGCCCATTACCTTAACAAACACAGCCAGCCCCTCCAATCAGCCTACTGCTGGGCGGACAGGCGGCCCCTGTAAATCCTTCCTCACAGCCTCTGTCCCTCACTGTGACACCAGGGAGGACTTGTGTGTGTGTGTTTGCATAGAGAAACAACTATTAACTAAGTTAAGTCTTGTGCTGAAGCAGTACAAGGCAGCTTTAATGATAGCAAGAGTTAGCTCCTCTGAGAAACTTCACTACCCACAGGTCATATGATTTTAAACTTACACCAGCTAACAGCTATGATGCTTCATACTAAAGGAGACAAAACAAATAAGATGTGTTTCTGTTATTTTTTCTCAAAATGTGATTGTTTAATGCTGTTAACACCAAACTTATGTAACCCTACTTTCTAAGTTGGTCAGGCTGTATCCCACATCATTTCAGTCACCGGTGAAGCAACATATGGTAGAAGATGCAGCTTTCAATTTTATATTTTTATGCAAATTGTACCTGCCAGGTCTAAAAGAAACACATCGTAACATCTGCAGCCACATTGGAAAATAATTTGAAATGATACAGTGAAGTTAAAAACCTGCAGTTCGGACAGTTTGTTTCAAAGATCAGACCGAGAAACAATTAGGATTTTCCTGAAATCTGAATGTAGCCAAATGTAAGCTAGGAAATTTTATAAATCAACCCTTTTTACCACTCATAAATCACATTATTCTCATAAATGTCATACTTAGCGCTGCTTTAATTCAGCTAAAAACCGGCCACTTTTCACATTACCTGTGATTTTTATGTTACATAATGTCGATCTGTTGGACAGGTCACACCTTAACTCTTGAGAGAAGCAGATCCACTCTTTATTTACACAACTCGTTAAAAAACAACATTGCCTCAATGAGGAGAATCTGCACTATTCTCTTGCAGCCAAAGAACTCACTGTTGTTGGCTGCTGTCCCTGAGCCGAGTAAGTGTGTGTGCGTGTTATCGTGTGATTGTTTGGAGTTTTCAGCCATCTGATGCCACAAGAATCTGGCCAGCCAGCAGAGGTCTGCTTTTGGCTTCCATGACGCCTGCTACTTGACACTCCCGTCAGATTTATCTCCCCTCTTGTAAAACAGCGTGCGACTTGTTCTCTTGGTCCAGAAAGGTAAAGTGAGCCTACAGAGATTTCTCCAACTCAGGAAACACACACTCACACACACACACACACTAGCCCATATAATAGCGGGAGCTGATTTTTTTAACCCCTACGTGTAACTGGAGAGGAGGCCTGGAACGACACATGGGCGGCACTTAAGCAGGTAGACTTGCCATCTGGTTCCAACACATGAGGTGGAACACTTGTCTTTGGGTCCTGAAGGTGGTAATTTCATTTTCATGCTCTGCTGCCTGTCGTTGTTGTAGCAGACAGCGGTGGGAGTCTGTGGAGGGGTTGAACTGGTTCCTTCAACTCTGACCAGACTGCAGAGGGGTCACAAGGTGTCTCCATTCATTTCTACAGGGAAGAATGAGGAAGCTGTCCTGCTAATTAACTCATGTCATTACTATTCATGCGGTCTTTGAATACAACCTCTACCTGTGCTCCTTTAACCTAATGTCTCTTCATGTCAACTGCTACCAGCTAAAAAATCCCCTGTTTAGATCTTGCATTGTCAGCTAGAACTGTTGGAATGTCTGTTGAGTTCTAACACTGCGATGAAAGAAGTGGCATGCCGCTTTCCTAGACTCATAAATTGCAGTTTTCACGCACATTTGCCATTTTTTGGGGGAGAATTTGTTGTAGTTTGTTGCAAGCTCTTGTGTAATAGTGATTAAAATATATGGTTGCAGTGCATTTCATTCATACTGTACTCGAGGTTCATGGAGGCCGGTGTGAGGTCTGTGCAGCTCCCCTTGGTGTCCTCAAGTAACTCCATAAATCCTTTCAGTGTTGTGAAATGTTTCTAAATAGGCTTAACATTTTATCACTCTTACTATTTCTTATTTTATGGAAATTGGAGTATTTTTTCACCTGGGTCAACACGTAATTGTGGCCAGGTTTATTTTATGTTTGCCACAAGCTGTGTAGCACACCCACATGCTAAATCAATGGCTACACTTAACTTTGAACAAGTGGACCGGCATGTGCAGAAGAACAGGAAGCTAGCCTGTTTAGCCAGTGGATTATCCAAGAGGGAGCTCCCTATGCCATTAGCTACAATAGCTAATCTTGTGATGTGGACAATAGATGCTGGTTTCACAAGAAATGCGAAAGTCTAGTTTATATGAGTTTAAGGAGTAAGGAGTTGTGTTTTCATTTTCATATCAGTGCCAACTTGTTGTTTGCTAACCTTATTGTAGAGCAAGCAATGAGATGGAAGAGATGGTAGTTACAACCACTTGAAATGTTTACTCACTCCCAAATTCATAAAGTAAAATGTCCATATGGTACAGACTTCAGATGGAGCAAAGAGAGCTCAGAAGTTTGAAGCTGTAGCTTATTTGGTCAAAAAGTTAGACATTCTGGGCTTCTTGGCTTTCTTTCTGAAAGTTAGATAGGAAGATTGATACCAGTGTAATGTATGTGTCTTAAATATATAGCTACAGCCGGCAGGCAGTTAGCTTAGCTTAGCATTAAGACTGGAAGCAGGGGAAGCTGCTAACCTTGCTTTACTCAAATGTTAAAAAACCCCAAAAACATCCAGTGTAACAGGGCTCATAACAGACCAATAAAACTACACAGTCATTTTTTTTTTTTTGTACGAATTAAACAAACAAGATGTAAGTTTTACCCCATAACACCCATAATTTCGAGAAGAACCAGGCTAACAATTTCTCTCTGCTTCCAGTCTTTATGATAAGATATGCTGTCTTAAGCTTCATCTTTCAAATGACAGCTATGAGAGCAGGATTGATCTTGCTCTTCGGCAAGAGAAAAAGCGTATTTTCCGAAAATGTCACACAATTCCTTTAATTTGTTGAGAATTAATCGAAAATTAATCCTAAATAGTCTGAGACTGTCAAGAACTAAACATCCTTGTGCTGCAAATAACTTAGATGCCTATCAGAAGTCTGTCTGTGATGGAAAGCTTTGTAAAAGCACCCAGAGAACACAACCCCCGAGATTTTAAAAATGTCAATGAAATCATGTACTGTATATCCTTCATTTCTTCCTGCCTCACTTATCCTCTCTTTAGCACCATCTCCCTCCTTACCTCCCTCTGTCTCTGTGTGTGGCGTACTGTGAAACAGATGGCGAGGGCAAGGATGACCGCCAGACAGAAGGAGGGAGAGAGCGAGAGGCAGAAAACGACATGCTAGGGAAGTGGCAAACCATATCCAGAGGGTGAGAGACACAGAAGCAGAGAGGTAGCAGATGTGTAAAACACAAACGACCTTGTGGAGTTTGTGTTTCGTTCTTGGCGGGCTCCGATCAAACCCCTGATCGCTCTCACTGTGCACATCAGAGGCTGAGCGACGCCCCAAGTGAGCTACCCTGGGCATCCTATACTGCTCATTAGCACTCCGATTAAGACGTGTTTATTTATGTAAACACAGGCATTATGTGGAGCATTAATTCTAGCCTTCACACTGGGTTTACATAGACCAGTCGGACAGACTGATTGGGGGAGCAGTTCCAGGCGTACACATTATTATTTGAAGCAGTTTAGGTGCATGCAGAGACTCTTAGGCGAATGATGTTCATGTAAATGTGTGTATGAGGGAAAACTCAGGCTCCCCAAGGCCAGGTAGTGGGACTCTGATGACCTTAACCGCTACATGCTTCCTGCCCCCCACATCTCTCCACAGACTAGAACGCCTCCGTATCTTGTCAAGCTTTAACTGCCCCTTCGTATAAAAACCGACAGCCATGTTGTTTCCAGCTGAATAATTAATATGAACTGATAATGAACATCATAGTTACCCAATAATGATGCTCAGTGTCTTATACTGTAATGTCATGTGTACACTGGCTCCTAGAGGAGAGTCAGTGTACACATGACATTACAGCAATGAATTTGGACACCTGCATAATAATGCTGTTATTTTTAGATTATAGGCATTTGGTCTATAAGGCCTTTACTGAAGAGTGGAGTCACTTGACACCCATGAACAATTTTCATTTTTCTGAGATTTGGATGGTTTGTAGATCTGGAGTCTCTTAATTTTCTGTATTGAGCAAAAGAAATTTAACAGAATGTTGGTGCAGGAGGCCTAATATTCTGACATTTGCATTGCCACATACAGCTCATCCAGGTAATGTCTATAGCTGTTTAGAGTTGCAGTTGCAATGTGTATAAAGGGCTTTAGAAAAAACAAATCAAAGACCTTTCTATACCAATAAAGATGGTAAATAGTGTATATAGAGTCATTTCTATTTTAAACTTAGCTGTATAAAACCCATAGTATGGTAACCATCGTCCTCTTTGTCCTTTTCCTTCTGTAACTCACAACAAATTTTGATCACCTCGCCACAGGAAGTGCATCCACACAATGTTGTGTTGTGTCTGTCCGATTTATCGGCTACACCTTTCCATCCACTCCCAATCTAACTGTGCAATGTGCAACAGCATGGCAAGATGAAAGCCTACTCCTGACACTCTCTTCCACCTCTAACATTATGGGGCCTCCAACTCCAGCGAACGGTAATTGGATCAATTGAAATCACTGTGTTGCTGAAATGAGGTTAGCAGGATTGACTGCGCTCCTTTGAGGGCACTTTGTTTTATTTTCACTGATTGCATCAGGCAGGTAAGGCCCAGCGTAATAATGCTTTAGACTCTCCAGCTGCTGATGTTATCTCCCCTCATGTAGACTGAGGACGTCTTTATCAGCCAATGACACCATTAAGATTGGCATCTCCAGACAATGCAAGTGTGCTTAGTAGGCTGCTAAACTAATTGTGCAATCAGGGAGGATAAACACGAGGGTTGTGACTGCATTATTGCTCCCTTACAGCTCGGCTTGTGTAACCTGCTAGTTAGCATTTCCTGCTATTTTAGCTAATGATTAAATATAGTGATACTGTCAGTTATAATTGTCTTTCTATTCTGATTGACATACAATTGTAGGCAAAGTCAACACAGCATGCTCTGATATTGTCATAGGACCGATACTATATGGAAGAGTCTGGTATAATACTTAAGATATATATTAAGGGTATTAAGGTTTTAGGCCTGAAAAAAAACAGCTGCGTTTCAGCTGTAATAGTTTCACTCTGTCAAAATATCTACAAATCGCAATAAAAAAAAGTGACAATAGAGAACTCTGGATGATTACTTTTTAATGTTCCGTGAAAGACGTATAAAGGTGAACGGAGAAGCAGAGGTTGAGGATACGGGGCACCGCAGTGGAAGGCAGAGCCTCCCCTGAGCTATGCCTTATGATGTCTGATTGACAGGCTACACACTAAGCTCACCTGAGCCTCTGACCTCTCTTTTTACATCTCACTGTGGCTCTTCTCCTCCCTCCTTCTCTTCTTTTTTCTATTTTTCTGAGAGCGGGGAAACCTGAGGAGGGCCAGATTCAGGGTGGAATGGCTTCAGGCTGCGACCTGCTCTAAGGGGGGTCACCGGGAAACAAAGGCCATTCAGGTAAACCGCTCTGAGCATGCCTGAGACAGACAGGCTCCCAATGCAGATAACACTGAGGCTAATGTACTCGCGTTTGCACAGTCAACGCCACCAGCCCCAGTGAGTGCTCAGGGTGGGTGAAGTGTGTATGTGTGGGTTGTTTCAATCAGAGAAAGAAAAGGGAAAACAGACTGACAGGTGAGTAAACACAATGCTCTCAAAGCCCCACTGAACATTCCTGAAATGACTGCGCCAGTATTGAAAATATTCCATAGAAAAGTAGTAATCCTCTTTATGGAGGCTAATCTTGGGCAAATTCAGAATTTACAAACCACATAAGAGGGCTTGAAAAGCTTGCTCACTCCAAACTGCATTTGTGGACCACGCGACTCTCTGTGAGGAATCAATATGCTTTGTGTATGATTGGTACCTCTTCAGCAAAGTGCTGCAGACGGAATGTTGATGAGTGACGGAGACGTCCACGTTAATTGCAGCAGGAAAATTTCAACCTTTCAACCTTATCTCATCTACCTAACCGGTGCACTCTTGTTCAAGGACTGAATGGCTACAGCAGATAGAGTCATATTTACAGAGCTGATGACAGTGGTTA
>CAFUXE010003133.1:632076-644734 GCA_903364295.1 Serranus cabrilla | reverse complement strand
AAAAGTGGGAAACTGGTGAAAAAAACATGCCAGAAAATTCTAACTTGGAAAATCCTATTTATCACATAATAAGAGCACTAAGCCTGGTTCCATCTCATTTAGCTGAGTTTTATTCCCATAAGGAGTGGTGTCTTGCGCTCGTTATCTGCTTCGTTATGGAGAGGCCTTCGCTGCCGCCTCTGGATTATACTGTGGATTATGTTAATGTCGCACAGACACGTGGACACGCTAACTAACATTAAGGTGATCTCTCCCTGCTGTACGCTCCTACGTGCTCAACTTGTTTATCTTGTTTCATTTAGCATTATGCAGATTCACATTCCATTATTATAATAACTCAACAGATTGATCCCTAACTCGTAATCCTCCATCACTCAAAACACAACAACAACTTAAAGGAGGGAAAAAAGTAAACAATATCTTGGGGAGATGCGTCTGCATATTCTCTTTTCCAAGCCACTTCCAATTACAGTGACAATTGCCTCGGTAATTTTATGAATAGCAAGAAACACTTACTGTGCTTGTTAGTCAAATACACATTCTGCAGCCTTTTCATAGCAGCAGAGCAGGAGTTTGACAAGCTGTTTACGCTAAGCCTGAGTAAATCAAATTCGGAGTTTGCCTTCCCTCCCCAGTAATCTCATTTTGTTTACCGCTAACGCTAAGTACATTAGCATCTGCAAGGCCTGTCTGTATTTACTCTATTTACCCCTACTGTACTGGCTCTAAGCCAAACAGGGACTAATGTTACAAAATGAGGGTAACCAGCTGTATATTCATGAACAGCTCGCTCCTAATCTGACACTGAGGCAGGGATCCGGAGCAGGCAGAGCCGCAGTCGAGAGTATAAACTGACAGAAGATGTAGTTTTTGCTTAAGTGAATGGAGATATTAACTGCTTTTAAGCTGTAATATTTTCTTTCCCTCCTCTTGGGTGTTTATATGGGAAAGTGAGGCATGACAGGAAGGGAAATAGCAAGTCTCCCTCTCAGGAAACCAAAAGATACACAGTAGGAAGAAATGGTTTGGGTTAGATCATTCCAGCTACTCAGGGTTTACATAGGAAGTAAGGGTAATTTGAACTTTTAAGAAAGTAGGAAGTGACATCAGGGTCAAAGACTGTCAGGTTTCCGTGGCTCTCTAGTGTCTCCTCTCCTGGTCTTTCAGAATGAATGGGGCCAGTATCAGATCTCACCTGCTGTATGTGTCCTCTTGTTTGTCCACAGTTCCAGGGTCTGACCACGGGCCAGGTTCCCATAACCTACAACCTGGCCTCCACGCCTCATTAGGCAGCTGCATCACAGGTGAACACTGGCCTGGGTGGCAAACAGATGCTGCATTTGCACTGCCGATATCTTAAGATCTCACTTTCAGTATCTCATCTGTGTCAAACAGTGAATAATATCTATCCAGGAAAACGAAAAATTAAAAAAAAGCTACTACTTTTTCACCTCCACAATGGAACATGAAGTCAGGAAAACATCCAGTTGCCTCTGGCTGACATACGTGGAGAGTCATAATTCACACTCACTATTCAGGAAAGCTACAATTTACACGTTACCGAGGGATAGAAGGCATGGAAGTGTGTTTTCTTGAGTCCAAACTGAAAAAACACTCAATAACTGGATCGTTAAAATGAATGATCGAAAAAATGGCCTTGGTGAGGCCGGCTGTAAACACACGGCCAGAGCCACCAAGCTGATCCAGAACCAGTCGTGTTGCACCCAGTGAGGGCCGGTCAGCACATGCAAGAGGTCTCATGAGGGGATCCTTCCCCAGACAGTGAGAAGCGTAAAATATTTAAACTGTGGCAGGCAAGTTTCCCATTTGTATTAAGGAGCAAAAATGTTGGGGCATGATGTGTTTTGATTTGACCTGCACATGCATACATTGTAGTGATGATGCTGAAACATTCAAGCTAAATTAAACGACCTGTTGTAGTTGTCTAAGCCTGTTAACATTTAGATCTGCCAGTCACAGAGCTTTTTTTTTGTTGTTGTTGCTGTTTTAAAATAGTACGTTACATTTTAAGTGAAGACCTGTAAACACACATGGTGTGTAAAATGGGCGGAGTTCCCTGCTCCTTTTAAAAAATAAATACATAAATAAATAAATGAATAACAAGATCAGGATTTTTCAGTAATTGTCTTAACTCTGAGACAAGCACCTTTGCCTTATCACTCCTCTGTGATTGTTTGACTGCCAGTGCAAACAAATGATTAGCAGCAGTGCTAACGAAGTGCTTCATTTGACACGATGCATTGTCTTGCTAATGGTGCTGCCCAGTATGAACAGACCACATCTGCCTAAAGGACTCTCTAGCACTCAAATTAACACAGAGTTTTATTACTAGTAGAGTAACTATGTAGTTTTTATTATTTTGCATATTTTGCAACACTTCTTCATTGCTTTGTTCAGGAATTCCTGATTCTAAAGTACAAACATAGCTCCTCTAGCCTCGCAATTAAAGGTGGAAAATATATTTACAGAAATGTTGTTGGAAAAACTATTTATCAGCAGTTTCTTCACATTTACAGAAGCCAAACTCTCTGTAGTTTTACACTAGCCCTTAGCTAAATAAAGCAGCATCTTCTTATGTACTGGTATGTACGTATGTTCATCCAGCTCTCATGTTCTCGAGCGATGAAAGCTTGAATAGGATTTCAGCCCTTCATGGATGTGCTTGATTTTCTCCCATTTTACGAGGATCAAACACAGACTGACTGTATAGCTGCCTTGCCAGGCTCGTTGAGCCTGCTGCAGCGCTGAGAAGTTTAAGCGATGGGAGTATTTCAGCCCTGTGGCAATGCAATCTCTATATCCCAATGTAATTATCAGGATAAGACATTCTCCCTCGGTGGTATAGGCCAAAGTTTCCTGCCATGGAGCGTGGAGATTTGATTTGATTCAAAAGGCTGTGCTGCATGGTACGTCCTCGCCGGCTCGCGGGCTTCTGCACCTCATGCATTAAACCTCCGTGTCCACATACAATAGTTGTTAAATGCATGACTATTTTCTCTTTCTCTGAATCGCGGCTGCGTAGAGAGGAAGTGGAGGGAAAGTTTCACACAATTGGTGCAGAAGTGTCCTGAAAAATATCCAATAAAATTAAATGTGTATTGAATTTTGAAAAGGAATAACGTGGAGCTTTCTATTTCTCTCCAGCCGGTTGAATCATTTCTGGCTTACCTGCTTGTCAGCTGCTGTTTTGTGTGACAGCATACTGAAGTATCTCATTGCATCTGCTTGAGGCATTTCCCTTCGCCTCGTCAGAACACAAACGTGTGTAAAAACAAAACATCTATCCAGGGAGGGACGGTGTCACACTCGAGGTCACCGGAATATCTTCAGGTTCGTTGGTCGCTGGGGTCACACACACACACGCACACTCACACACACACACACACTGACAAGCTGACATCTAACAAAACACTGACTCTGTTCACTAATATTACTGTTGCAGCATAACACATGCATTAGCTGAATTGCGCAACATGTCCATTTGGACGTGTGATTAATTTTTAAATTCCTTGCTTTCATGTTGCATCCTAATTCTATATGCAAAACTGGTTCCAGAGAACACATCGCCCTGCTCAGCTGGTTAAAAATTAATAAGAATGTCAATTCCTGAGCATTGTGTTACCTTTTAACCATGCGTGTCGTTAAATATTCAATCTCAGGAAAGCAAATATTACATTCCTTTACCTTTAGTTGTGTCTTTGCCTTGTTGTGTCTTGTTGCTTCCCGACTTCCCCTCTTTTCTTTCTCTCTCTCTCGCTCTCTCTCTCGTTCTCTTTCTCTCCTGTTGACTCTGATGCCCAGGCTTCCGCTTAATTGGTATTTTTGTCGAGCTTTTCCAAGTGTGAAACAACAGAGCCTCACACCTCAAAAACAGTATTTATTCATTATTTTGCACACAGTTGTCTGACAGCGGGAAACCTTATTAGCCAAGCTAATTTAAGGGGTGACTAGCAATCCAATTAGGTGTAATTGGAGGTTGATAGAACAGTCTTCTGAGGTAACCTGCACTGACTCCGGCCACCGCTGCACCCTCACACTCCTGGACGCTTCCTCCTCTCTGCAGATCACCGCCGCCTTGCTGAGGTTTGTGACTCAAACTTCTGCAATCGCGTAATAATGAAATTGTTACATTATGTGGTGCAACAATGGTGATCTATTCATGGCGATGCGGCAGAGCAGAGGGGGCTGTGAGAGGTGGCAGAGGCTAATTCAGCGAGGCCTTCTCACAAAGACTGGGACAATGTCCCGGGCATAGAGCTGTTGTCTCAGGGCAGAGACCACCCCAGCAAACCTTCACTCACCCACACACAATGGACACTGGTGGCCTCTTGGTCCACACTTTAGACACATGACCTATAAAAGAAAGAAATTCACATAATAGAAGGTGTTAAACACATGTCTTTAAACTAACATAAGGGGAGTGCTTCTGATTAGATTACTTAATTTCAAGGGGACCTGTTATACATATTTTCAGGCTTTGACTAGTGTTTTGGATTTTTACTAGAACATGTTTACTTGCTGTAATGTTCAAAAAAACACTTTTTCTCATGCTGCCTTTGGCTGCTGCACCTCCATTCACCTTCTGTCTGAGGCCTTGTCCACGCGTACAGGGCTATCTTTCAAAAAGTAGCTTTTTCTATGCTCGTTGGCCTTTTGGAGAAACACAAATGGTGATTCAGATCACTGAACATTGAGCTTTTGAAAAACAGAAGATTTTGCAGTGCTATCAAGTAGAGAAAAAAGAGTTTTTATATGGTCAGTATCTGGTCAAAAAGTGTTGTTTTCCACCTTGCTTACAGGACTTTTTTTTTTACACATTTTACATATAAATATAGAGTTACTCTTACATTACATCTAGGAACAGAGCCAACAAACATTGGTCAAACAACCAAAAATGGCACCAAGGTTACGAGGTGGATGGCCAGATGGTGACCTTGTTTCTATGTTCAATAATGGTCCAGTCAGTCCCTTTTTAAAAAACCAGGAGATAATAATAATATAAGTAACATCTCATTGAATAAACATTTTTGCCAGTCCTATTACAATATAATGATGTGTGCTGCAGCACACACTCTTGTTCTGAATGACTCAAAAGTTAACTTGTTAACAAGCTGCCACAGTCAAGTAAAATCCCACATTACCATTATACACCATACCAAGAGTTGACTTCTGTGGTTTTGACTGGTGAACAAACACACATTGTGTTTTTATGTAGGGCTCTTGGAGCTAAAAAATGTCAAATTCTCAAAGCCCTAGTTAAATTAGCTCCTCTGTGACATGGTTTAAATAAAGGCCAGAGACAATAAACTTGTTGTGTTATGATTTATGTCAGTTGGATTGGACAGCACGTCGTGTTGTGCAGCTGTTCATTATGTTGTAGCCATCCTTTTATAGCATTACATTGTTTTCTAACTTTTACCAGTTGTGACGGGGAATAACCCCCCTTCCATCTGTTTGTTTCACTGTTCACTTTACTCTTTAATAGACACTTGATCATCAGGCAAGGTGATCTTTAAAAGACTGTGAACTATTTTGCCAAAGCCAAGTATTCTATAGTTGTGGCTTCAGTGGCATTTAGCAAACATGGGGAAGATGAAGAGCTGCATATTGGCCAAACAAAGACATGTTCAGTTTCAGACACAACCGTACTGTCATTTGGGGCTACATCAGAATCAGATTTTTTTTTTTTTTTTAAATCCAAATTGCATTTGGTTATTACGTTTACAAAGATGAGAAAATGTGTTATTTCTCAGCCCTCCACATTTTCAGAGTGAACCAATCTTTTTTTAATGCTTTTCAATGGTTGGGGTCAGCAACAGTCGCTCAGTGGGGGAAGATTCCCACATGGGACCTCTCCTTGGCGCTGGCATTTCTTCCAAGGTGGTGCAACACAACCAGCTGTAGGTTGGTCTAAAGGTCAAGGTAGCTTGCAGTTCCAGCAATGGGCTTTACAGCACCCTATTGCTTGGAAACTTGTTGCTTACCAAGTGCTTGTAGCGTCCCCTCTCCCTGCATGCTCCTGGAGCACTGGGTTGACATATAAGTCTTCCCTCTCTCCTCATTTCCTGTCATCCCCCTCCTGTCACTACAAAATAAGAAGGCCTGAAATAAACCCAAACAAAAATAATTCAAAGAATGGTTGTACAATCATTATATTAGTAACAGAATTGTGTTTTAAATCTATCCATAAGCGCATGCATTGTGGATCTGCACTTATATCACTCCTCCAACCAAAATATTTGCTCCTCTCCTCATCACAAATGTGTTATTAAACTGTTACCGATCACTTCACCCCAGCAGAGACGATGAAGCCTTCTCATTTGTAGACACATCCTCGCTTTGATGATCCGCTCTGAAATAGCTGAGATCATAAGGACACACTGAGTGGTTCAACCAAACCATATATATAGCAGGATGAAAAGCAGATGAAAGTGGCTTTCTGTATGAGAATAGCATCAGGTACCGAGGGAAACATACACCGGCAGTATATTTGAGCCTGCTAATGTTTCCTCTTTAGGGGAATCCGTTGTGTATATGGGTGTGTGAGATCAAGAAGCAGTTGAGTGGGGGTATTCCCCTGTCTGATTGGCTACTGGCTGGGTTTGGAACGTGATGGAAGGAAACACAGGCTCCCTTTGAAATACCTAACGCACCATTTGCAATTCTAAACATCTTGGTATACATTTACGGTGTGAATATGTGTGTTTTACTGTGGAGTCAAATCAGTTAAACTAAAGCTTGTGGTTAAAAATCAGGAACACTTGGCCTTTAAACAGACCTGTCGTGTCGTGAAACGACGGGGAGACGTGAGAGGAGAGAAAGACAGACACAGGATCTTTGCAGAAATGTGCTGTTTAAAGAACTGTCATCATAATTCACTTCCGAATTTGAATTGACAGGAAGCTGTAAAGTGTCGAGTACATTCTCAGAGCAGAATCATGAATCAAAAGAGCTGTTGTAGGGAGTTCTTGCAGATTTTACAACACTGAGGGTGGACACCTGTCATTCTCTAAGTATAGCTCTGACACAGGAGTACTTCACCTGTGGCAAGCCCCCTATACACAATGATATAAGGGTGGATAGGAATGTGAGAAGCTGCTTTTTATTGCCGATTTCTCTCTTTTTGATTAAACTTGTTATTTTTGGGGTTTAACTTTAGCGGATGTAGGAGTATAATGAAGCAGTGCCCAGCTAGTACATCAACTTATCATGATTAGTGGAACAGGAATAGAGATTTTAGCAATTTAGATTCATTAAAATGGCTTCTGGGAATGCAATTACCAATGCAAACAGTCCTCGGACTGGGCTCATTGGAATTCCTGCCGTATAGACACAAGCGGCTCCTTCTCACTTCAGCAAGGCAGATAGCAGACAGACAAGCTGTCAGAATCGTTATCGTCGGGACTTCATCTCGTTAATTTGGTAGATGGGAGCGCGAGTATTTGCCCTGTGGAAAACTAAACACACTCGCAGGGTTTCTCTCACCCCCCCTTTCTTGGTCCACGGAGAAACCAGCCAAGCAGCAAGGCAGCCAGGCCCACACATAGCCTGCAGTCATATCAGACCCAACAGCCTGGCTGGAGTCAATATGACCGCGGGCTAAAAAATGGTGGTGGAGCTGGTCCCCCTCAATCTGAGACCTGGCTCGGGCAGCAAACAGCTATAGTGAGGCGCTCATTCAATATGAGTGAGCTTCCCCTCCCTTCCTCACCCCCTTCCTCCCCCTCATACACACCAATGCACATTTCAAAACTTGCTCTCACTCAGCCCGTGTCACCCCCCTCACCACCACCTCCAACTCTTTTCAGCTCCTCGCTCCCACTTCACCAACCCCAACAACTCTCTGGCTCCCACTCAACCTTCCCTTGTTTTTATTGTAAGATGTACATGATTTTTTTTTCATTAGTATGTGAAGGCGAGTGGTGTGTGTGTGTGTGTGTGTGAGCGTGGTACAACATTCTGTCAACCAGATTTGATTTGACAGCAGATGCCTCTGTTTTCCCCTCTCTGCTGACCCTGCAGACCAGGCTGTGGAAAAGGGTTGGATTTGGGCTACAAGTACCTTTCTATCGACTGGAGTTCGGTGGTTGTTATTTGCCTCGCTGCTCATTGACTCCAAAACATTCTCTACTTCTCTTTTTCTTTCCTTGAGAACTGATCAAAGTTCAATCGTGGCAATTTGGAGAGGAATAACGATTAGGAGTAAATTGCAGAGTCAGAGAGGAAGCACCTCCACCACACATTATGCAGGCACACACACCTTTTCTTTGCTTGGTGAAGCAAGAAAAAAACACAATCAGTGTCGAACGCTTGAAAATTCCAGGGAGCAGGTGACTCATAGGTGACATAATGGAAAGCTAAATGAAACGAAACTTGAATAAAAATAAAAAAAACAATCCTAGTAACTTATATTGAATAATTAAATAGTACCAGCCATTATTTTGAAGAGGTCATCCGCAGGGTCAGACAGAATCCCATCCTGTTTTGTGTATCCGCCCCTATTATTATTCATTTTGTCAGCTGAATATTTATGACTAAAACACACATTTCAGGCAAAACTGTGTGTATGCAAAAGCTCCCCACGTTGAGCCCTGCTTAGACATCTCAAAGAGAATACGCGAACACAAACTGCTTTATTGCGGTGTGTGTGAACAGCCCTGTCAAACGTCTGTTTACCATCTTATGTTCCCAGAGGCACAAACCTCTCGACAGAGGCTACATCTATTTTTCCTGCTGAAAGATGTCTTTTAAAACAACAGCGTTTTGCAGTTTCTGCTTTAAAGGCAGGATCGATGTCAGTGTTACAACCTCAGAGGACAAATTAGAGTCAAAGCAACATTGCCTTGTAAGAGATGGTGTATGTGTTTTTTTGTCTGCTAAACAAAACCCCACATGTTTTGGCAGAGTCTAGCTTTAAATGTTCCAACATTATCTCAGTGCAGACAAAGCTCCCGTGAAGCTACAGTTTTGGGAAACACATTTTTTTCATTTTCTTTGTCAAGAGTTAAATGATGATTTTGTAACACCCATTATAATTGTGAGCATGTTAGCATACTGAGGTTAGCATTAGCCATTGCATTCTAAGCACCTGTGTACTACAGCCTCTCCTGTATAGACTGTATCAGTCACCATTTTGTTTTTTTGGAGCTTGATGTGACCATATTAGGACAAGAGGATGGAACTGCTGGTCTTTAGCATAACAAATACTAAGTTAGCAGCTAACACTAGCAATAGCTCAGTGTTTCATAGCCGGACCTATCTTCACAGCACTGCTGCACCCATTGTTGTTCTGCTAAATGTGACCATAATTTACAAAATGAACATCATTCTATATTAAAGATTGAGACCATAAACCCAGTAGAAAAATGCTGACTGAGTTAATAAAGTAAGTAAGAAGTAGGGTCATTTTCTCATTGACAGCTATACAATCTGAGCTATTTTTGCAGTAAGTAAAGGCGCTCCCTGTTGGCCATTAGAAACCATGCAGGTTTAGGCACTTTGCATTGGCTTTAATTACAGACCTGAGGGGTGTTCCACCAATGCTGCTAATGAAACCAGGCAAAGCTGGAACAACTTCTTCACCAAGGAATTAAGAAATTGTGAAAATAAAGAATAATTGGAAACTACATAATCAGCTACTCTTGAAACATTTTCTCTCACAGGATGTCGGCTTGATCTACTAGCAATGGGAATTGAAAACCAAAGAGTACAAAATGCTAAAAATGATATAAAGTTGGAGATAAAGAAATTAAGTGAAGGATGTAAGTATGCATTTCACCACAGCAGAAGATCATGGTTTAGATTGAAGGTCATGTTTTTTTTTTGTCCTGACAGCTTGAAAAAAAATTCTAATCTTGTGTTTCCGCACATGACAAAAGTGACGCGAGCGCAAAAAGAAACTTCATGGAACCGTCTTTTGGGAGTCTGTTTCCATCCGTCTGAAATGATTGGACACACAGCCAAAGTAAGCTTGTCAGTTAGCCTGCCACGGAGCAGGCTAGTTCAGTGGTTACCATGGTTACTGAGCAGGGAGTCACATAAGCAGCAGTAAGGAACTGATCTCAAACTTATCAAAATAAGTCTGGATTTTCCTTTATCCACATTAATTGAACACCCCCCTGGAGGCTACATCCACTTTTTTTATACAGTCTGTTAAAGAGCCAGGACTGCTGTTTCTAACCTTTGGCTCCAGCAACATATTGACCAGACAGAAGTCAATCTCATACCTAATTCTTAGCAAGACAGAGGATAAGATCATGTACCAAAATATCAAACTGTCCCTTTAAACCAGGGGTGTCAAACTGATCCAGGAAAGGGCAGAGTGGCTGCAGGTTATTGTTCTTATCAAGCAGAAGCACAGGTGATACAATTAATCAACTGAGTGAAGACAGCTGAGGTGATTAGAATGATTTGATTCAGGTGTGTTTCTTCTTGGTTGGATCACAAACCTCAAATCATTCTAAGCTCCTCAGCTGTCTTCACTCAGTTGATTAATTGTATCACCTGTGCTCCTGCTTAGTTGGAACACAAACCTGCAGCCCCTGCTTTTAACACATTAAACAGTAAATGAGGAGATGTATGGTGTTCTGGACATAATGCAATGTATACTGCAAATACATGGATGCAGGTATTTAAAGTGAATGTATTCTTGGCTTAGACGCATGGCTCATTTGTTGTTCTCACTCCTAGTGAGCAAAGTAAACACATGGCAGATCACTGCTTCATAGCCCAGCTTCCCAAATATAGATTTCACTGTCATCTTTAAGTATGCAAACGATCTGTCTGTCTTTCGGTAGATGGACGGCTCATGGCTGCATTCCAGGCTTTCTCATTTTAATACCCAAATTGACGTTGCGCTCCGTCGTCCTTTTGTTACCGCGCCGCGCTGAGCCTCTTGCCGGCCAGGAAAACAAAAAAGTCAGTTATACGCCGGCAATTGATGCGACAGGCATTTAGTAAGGCGATTTCTATGGTAACAATCCTCAGGAACATTTTCATTTTCAGCATCAAATGGGTAAAAACGCAGCCGTGATAATTAGCACTGTGTGTGTAGCTTAATATGTGTGTGGAACCTGCTTTAAAGGACTTCAAAAAGCCTGGAGGAAAAACACAGTTTGGTGTTTTACGACATCTCACCACTCTCTCTGCTGTCAGTCAGCATTATGGGCTGTTTTTGCCTCTTGTATTTTCTTTTGTAATCTAAAGCACCGTCCTTTTAAAACGACTCTGCTAATTACTTTATTTAATCGGACGCCGGCCAAGGAATTATTTTTGTAGCCTGGGGCTAATTTTGAACCTGTAACAATAGCTTTTGGAATATCAGTTTAAGATAAAAAGCTTTTATAGTTAATCCTGGAGGCTGTTATATCTACACATTTCGAGTCGCACTTTCATGTGGACCCTTCAAGATCATGAGGACTCTGATATAGTTGTATTGCACCTGAGGATAATCTGAAAACCAATGCAATTAGTGTGACTGTGCACAAAACAAGGAACAGTGGAATATTTAAGAAAACAAGTCACAGTCGCCACAATGTTAGATTCTTTTCGACGAAATATTCACAAAAGCACTTCTTTTTTCTGACCCACACCTGTTCCGTTCCTAGCACCCCCTACCCCACTCCTCTTTTTCCGTTTTGAATTACAGAGACGAAGCACAGGGCAGCAAATGGTGTTTGAAAGACCAAAAAAAGAGAGAAAAAAGACAGGGTTGGGGGCTTGGTGGTGGTGGAGGGGGCTAAATCAAAGCGAAATCGGCAGAATGCGTACTTTCAGAGACTGCGGCACAGTTGAACTGAGCAGGCCCAAGTCCTGTGAAAAGAAATGGAGACAGCCTGAATGCAAATTAAATCCCCCTCATTCCTGCAAATATTGTCTTAGCCATTAGTGCGGGCTTGACTAGAAAGGAGTGGTCCCACTCATTGTCGCTCGGCCAGGGAGAAGTCAGGGGAAGAATTCTATTCAGTGGCCGTCTTGGGGGCTCGGTGCACTTGGGCGCTTGTTTGGTACCATTCAAACGCCACAGACCGTGGCAACAAAGAGAGCTTTCAGCGTACCTCACTGTAAAAGCATGTGAAAAAGAAGAAAGGAGGGGAGAGAGAGGAGGTTGGTGGGGAGGAAGGGGGGAGAAGCAGCACTGGAAAAGTTTAGGTGTAGGTCCTGAGTGGATCTGGGCCTGTATGTTGTTTTTTAATCGCCCCGTTTATTTTGCTAGGTGGGATATTGGAGCGCTGCATGCAGCTTGTGCAGTCGGCTCCACTGGGTGAGGAGCTGTAGATCTTGCAAACAAACACACCCATACACAAATGTAACATATTACATATATGCCCGTCTATTGAGAGGGATGTGGCCACATATGTTGCCCTTAAGGCGATATATTCTTATCACATATATACATCCTCTTGATATGTGTAGACAGAGGTTTATAACATATACTATCAATAGAAAACATTGTGTATGTATATATATATATATATTTAGAATATCTATGACACATCATATGGTATTATATGTTGCAATATGTTAACCATATATATTTAATTCATATGCAAGATCATGACAACAACATAGATACATGGATTCTGTTTCCTTATTTACAGTATATACATTTATGTACATATCATGATATATGTTGCGA
>CAFUXE010003133.1:613138-624198 GCA_903364295.1 Serranus cabrilla | reverse complement strand
GTGCCTGAACATGTCGTCCCCTCCGTCACCCCGGAGGTTTGCTTTTTCCACTGTTGATGCAGACAGGACGCACTCTATCTCCCTCTACCCACAACCCCACTATTCATCAAGTTTTATATGAAGTCACAGGCTGTAAATCAATGTTCTGAAAGGAGGGGATGGAGAGAAGAGGGGAGACGTTCAAAGAGCGTCTTTGAAAATCTTGCATCGTCACTAACAGGTGTTGGGTTTTATAGTGTTTGTGTTTAATTGGGGCATTTCTCAGATTCACATGAAAGGGAAGGTGAATTGCTATTTTTCAGAGAGTGGCTCAGTTTGGGCAATGAGAAGACAGAGTCAATGTTTTCCTCTGAAAGATGCATTCCCCCCCACAGTGCACCCCACAGAAAACATGGTAAACGTTCCTTAGTGGTATTTTTGGAGTTCATCGAATATTTGGCCTTTTAAATTCTCACAGAAAAATTGCCAAGGTGTTTGCTACCTGGAGGGTTCTTCAGTCCTTTGTTTTTGTTGTTGTTTTGATAGCAGCAATATTGGCATGTATGCCCACCACTTGGTTTGCAGACTGAAATACAGACTGTCAGCAGGTACTATGTGGATGGCCATTCAATTACATACAGAAAGTCAAGATCCTCAGAGGATGAATCAAAATGACTTTGATGATTCCAAGACTTTTCCCTGTAACACTCCCATTAGGTTCATATTTACATTGAGAGTGAAATATCTTGACAGTGATTTTCGCGACCCCTGTCAAATTTGCCACTGTCGTTCATTGTCCCTAGGAGATACACTGTAGGGGAATTACTTTGACAAACCCCTGAACTCTACCTTTAGCACCAGTACCTGCTTAAAGTTTTCTTTCACTGTTTTTAGTGATACAGCTTGACATCACAAACTTTGTTTAGATATCCATGGTTCCCATAAGTTGAATGCTAATGACTTTGATCGCCTGATTTTTCCTCTGGCTCCCCACATTTTTGTTTAGGAGTGACTTGTTAAATGTTAAGATGAGATTTCGTACAGGTATTCTTCTTCCTCACTGAATCTTGTGATCTCTTGAATTCATGATTGTAGTCCTATTTTTAGGTTGATCTTGAGGACTACTGGCTGGCTGTGAAATTTGTAACAGAGGATACACTCTGACGACTTTCAAAACTTCTAAGTTGGAGTAAAAAGACGTTTTACTGTTCTTGCTACTATCATGGCTTTAGACCCTAAAACAGATGGTGAATGGCCCAACACACTCTTGTTGACTTGTTACTGTAAGACATAAAAAAGACCATTCAGTGTTCTACTATTACACCACAACAGCACATCTACAATATAATCCTATATTCTAATCTGGAGGATGATGACTAGTGCTAAGAAAAACAAGATTTAGGGTATGTCCAAAAGTGTATAAATCGCTCTTTATGGTATGGCTCCACTGCAACATTTCCACTTCATGGTACACCGAGGCTCTACTCAATTAGAAGTGCCCTTTTTTTCAGTAATAAAAGTTGTGGATAGGACCTTATACCTGATACTTTTTGGTACTACCTTGATCAAGGTTTCAAGTAAGCAAGTAAGCCTAACCAATAGTGCAAACCACTGTAAAAGAGAACTGCCACTCACACAACAAGGGGCACCATGCACAAGCTCACCATTTTTAAATAGCCACCCAGCCAACAGCAATTATTTTTAATTGCCCACCCCAGATTTTAAAGAAATATTATTGACAAAGTGCAGACATCATTCCTGATGAAAGAATCTAGTAAGTGTGACATTGAAGACCATGTTCAAGAATTTTCGCATGGTGTCACTCTGTCAATCAGCAGGGAATCCCACTTACACTGAGCGGGTCCTCGCTGTGGAAAATGAAAATGAGAAAAGTGAGTTGGGTTGAGTTGAACCGTACCATGGAAAAGAGGCAATAGATCAAACACCTCTCTCAGAAAAAGGAAAAAAGAAAAAACAAGAACCAACCTCACCAGTCCTCTATGATCAACCTTCCCTGATTGCCTATTTCTCCTGTTTTGCTTTTCAAAATTTTCCTCTCTTTGGTTCTGGTACATGAACAGCACGCCATATAAAATAAAAACTAATTGCAGACTCTCAAAGCAAGCTATGTTGTAATGGGGTGATCTTTTTCTATTTTATGGCTGTTATTCTTGGCATTGTCTTTTATTTTTGATTTATTATCTAATGGTAATAGATTGTGGTTCTGGTAAATACCGCAGCTGTCCGCTCAGAAGCGTGTGTCCTCTGGACTGCTCACCAGCGAGGCTAAAATAAGTCTCGGTTTGTTATGCTTGTTTGAACAGAAGCTGTGGCCTCTTCATTTCGTGGTTTCCAGCAGAGCTGCTGTTTTTTTTTCTCTAAATATAATCCTGAACACCACTACCTCATCTCACTCTCCTTGTGCCATTGTAATAACTGACCAACCCAAACACATACATTTTTACATTTGAATTTACTAGGCGGAAAAAGGTTCTTGGAAACTTGCACAGGACATTAGTAATTGACTGATTTTATTTTCTTAAAGCCAGACGCCACTAAGAAAGTGGTGCAATTCATCATAGAAATCCACTTCAGCCAGCTTTTACTCACAAATGTGGGAATTGTCCAGTGTGTCAGTAATGTGTCACTTGCTCCATTGCTGAAGTCATTAACATTGAGGAGACCTCTAGAAATGGCCAGAAACAACACATATTGTTTCATTCCAGTGAAGTGCTGTAAGTACTACAGATGGAGCAAGACAGCAAGGGAAAATCTCAGAGCAGCGTCCCTAGTGAAGAGCTAACTAATGCCTTCAGCTGTCAGTCTAATAATGTACTGCTCCGAAGTTGGTGCTACTTTAATGACCTGAGGCGTGGACAGATTATATGCAAAAAAAAAGAAGAAGCATGCTGTCAAAACTGTGCCAGAGCGAGCATATCAGCAGCACCTCATCTGTTTTCCACTAACACGCTGAAAGAGAAATCACAAGTCCGTGTGTCTATTGGAGCAGATTGAACTTGGCGGATGTGTGTTAAACGGCCGGGCCCCTGGAGTACAGAATAATGATTCCCAGTCGCCCCTCGTTCACTCGGTGTGGGAGTGCAGCGCAGGAGAAGTCTGAATGGAAAAATCTTCTGTCCAAACAACGGTCTGCTGCTGTCTCCGCCGCGCGCCCTGAGCGTCTGTCATCAGCCGTCCACATTGTTTTTGGACAATTGGCACTAATTTGCCATCTGGTTGAGGGAGCCTTTGTTACGCGGGAAGGGAAGCATTGTGTAGTCATCAATGGCGAGTCCACTTAGGGAGCCACCGGTGGACAGAGACAAATGAGGAGACAATGCTCTTTATCCCGGCTCCGCTCTGGTTCACTTTACTGGCGTGACTGTTTATTAGACGGTTTTATAAAAGTAGAATATGTAAATTTTATGTTAAACCAAACTGACATGAAGAATTAGCTGATTTTAAAACGTGATTTACAAAACATTACATGAGCTTCAATCAGTTATTTATAGCAGTCCTGGGGGCTTAGTGCACTGCATCCACAGAAAACACCGAAAACATAATCAAATGAAATGAACAACTTCGCAGATGGATCATACACATGCAATTAGGAAAATTAACTGCAAATAAAGAAAAAAATCCTCTAATTTACAAATACGATGCAAAGACAGACATCAAATAAAATAGAGAAAAACAGAACCAAATACAAGTTGCACAGAAAAAATGGAACAAAGTTACAAAATAACTTTCGTAAAAAAAAACAAAAACATTTCTTATATAACTTTTGTTTGTTAAGTAAAAATAGGACATAAACAGAGATCTCCTGTGTGAAAATCCTGTGTTTCATTGTCACTATTTATACTAAGTGCTTTTCTTTTTATTATTATACCTGTTTAGTTTGGTTGATTCACAACCTGCTTGTTTTCTCCCTTGTAGTGTTCAATTTGTGAACACAGCACACCTGCTCAAAAGGTTGGTTGCACGCCAAGACAACTGGGGTTGTCTTGGTATGTTTTTTTATTATTCCAAACAAACTCTGAAGTGGCTCGTTTGTGGTGGGAACATAATCCGACCTTGATCCAGCTCAACTACCAGCTATACAGCTCGTGTAGCCAGCATCAGTAGTCGGAGCAACTAGCTGGAGAACTGCATTGCAATGTTTCTCTCTTTAATATAATATGCACTAGACCATAACAGAGGACAAAACACTCTTTACAAAACTAATCAACTAACTACAACTACAACTACAACTAACTATAGTTTTAAAATCTAAGTCCCCTGACTTCCTCCATAGCGGCATTCATATAGTGCATTACATTTTTTTTTTTAGGTATAGGCATGAACAGTGAATGAGAACAGCATATTTACATCTTAAGTTGTGGTGCACTGAGCTCCACTGAGCTTCTCTGTTGAAAACATGTCAGACGAGCAAAAACACCATTTCTCTGGCTGGAATAGAAATCTGCACCCTCTTGGGCTCAAGTAGCACAGTATCACACACATCATGGGTTAAGACTCTCTCTTTTACAGAATGCCCATGAGGTTAAGAAGACCAGGAAAGTAGCTTCTCAGAGCAACAGCCACTTCTCTCCTTGCTCAACTTTTCTATTTTTCTTCCCTCCTCGCCTCCACCCTCCCACCTCCACCTTCCTCTTTCTGTTCCGTCCTCCGGGAAAATGCACAGTGATGTCACCGCGGCTGAAAGAGTAACAAAGCGCCGGTGCCTCTGTTGTTTTTTCCAGTTTGTTTCTCTCTCTCTGTCTCCTTCGACCCCCACCCTCCCAACACCCTTGCACCCCCTTCTCTGCCCTCTCCAGCTCCCTCTGGTTTTTGTTGTATACAACCCCCACCACCTCCACCAATACCACCACCACCATCCTCTTCACTCCAATCCATTTTGCAGCCGGGGCCTGGAGAAGATGAGAAGTGGTGCTTTCTGTCCACAAATCAATAGGCCTTACTCACCTTTGAGTCAGGCTGCAGAGGCAGCATCATCACTGTATTCGGCTGTACAGTATGTGCAGTGGGGGGGAGGTAGAGAGAGAAAGGGGGGGACCCAGGGGTGCTAGCCTGCCTGTCTAATGCATTATTGAGGAGTGCATCTCAGCCATCAGTTGCAGGTAGAAGGCTGAAATAGTCTTATTAGCTGCTGCAGACTGAAGTGTGGTGGAAAACACAGCTGACCGCAGCTGAAATCCAGCGTCTGTGAGGCAAATACTGATCATACTTTATGTGGGGATGCTCGGGGATTTGTCTGATGGGACTCTGGAAAAGTTGTCTTACATTGAGATACTGCTCAAGAGTTATTTTAGAGCCAAATCATGCTCTCTCATCAAGATTAAAGGTCACGAGGCAGTATGTCTTTGTTTTGCTTTCTTTGTCTGAAAGGAAATGTTTAGCCTTTATGACATTTTAAAAGAAAATCCTGTCAGAAATCGGAGCCTGCTTTATCAAAATAACAACTTCATTGTCTTGGCTGTGTACGGATCTATGTTTTATGAAACCCCCACTGAGTGTTACAGTAGATTCATATCTGTATCTACTTAATTCGTAATGTGTTGGAGGCTGTTTTGACTCCATAAGCATGGGTCCTTTTCATTGAATTTTCAATAAACATCTCACCCTGGGGTTGCGCTCTTGGAAAAAATAATCTCTTCAGGCCCTGTCAGCATGGAGATCCAACAGCATACTTAAATATTCTCAACGAAAAACCCAGAAAGCAGGTTTAATTTGGAAAGTTAATTCACACCCCAGTGGGTCTGTAAACGCTATGAAAAACCAATGAGCATTGACATGCTATTAAAAATGCATGTCCCCAATAGAAGCATTTGATTCAGTCATCCATGAGTGAAATATGGGTGCTGTGTTAAATGTCTGACATGTAACTTATTCATTTAGTGTTTTGAAATGTATGTAAATTGCATCATGCTATGAATGAAAACACTGCTATGCTGCCAGTTAAAAAATAAATGACAGCTACATTCGGAGAGTTTGAAATGAAGTCAGAAGTATTTCTATGTTCTTCCTTCTCCACTTCTGTGTTTAAGTGATAGTGAACAAGCTTTGGCAAATACAACCTTTTCCTGCCTTAGTTAATATTAATGGCTTACACTCAAAAAGCAAAAAAAACATACTCTTTGTGAATAATCCAAACAACGTCAGTATCGCTTGTAAAATAATCTCATGCAGAGTGTGTGTGGAGAGGGGGGGGTTTGACAAATCAGACCGGTTTGAACAATCCTGTCAATTTGGTTTAATTGGTTTGTGGAGTGTGCTGGAGCGTGTGACAGCGTTCAGCAAATGGCATTTCATAGATCTGAATCCTGACATTCCTCCATAGATAATGAACAGAGCTGCATCTGTTGGTACGCAAAGGTCCCTTTTGTCAAAGCGGGATCTGGTCTCTCCTTGTTAAAATATGAATGTGCAACTTTGATCAGCAATAAAGGCGCAGGTGTTGCGCTGTCTTCCTTGTCTATGTCGAGTATACATTACAGTGAATGTTCTCACTGTACATGCTCTGCGTCTGTCCGATGAGAGCCTCGGTGAAACCTCAGTAATGTTTGGCTGATAAGATTTACAGGAGGGAGCTGTTTTTGTCTAATTAGGGGAAGCAGAAAGGGGAACTTTAACTGGGGCAAAGAGAATCCAGGCCAAACCCTATTATATTTAAATACCTGATGCTGCTGTGAGACAGCACTGTAATTGCACCAGCTAGCTAGCTAGCCTCAGGATGTGCTGCGCAGACCCACCTATCCCACAATTGCCCAGCTGGGTTTGGAAAGAGCAGCTACACAATGTTGCTTAATTACATCTCGCAAGACTAACTTAATTAAATCTCCTCTGCCTCTCATATGAGGCCTAAAAGCTGATGATTCAGATCCATGAAAGGAAAACGTGTGGAATTCTGGGATTACAACCACCCATTTAACCATGAGTAAATGGTAAAGGGTTGATATTTTAATCTCACTTACTGCTGGGATGTATGGAAATAAGTGATTCCCAACCAGGTGTAGGCTACTTGTACCCCAGAGAGTAGTTTCTCCCATTGCCAAGGGGTATGTGAAAAGACTGGAGTGAGAAAGCCCAACCAATTTGAACAAACAGAAATGCATGATTTCATCACATATTGAGTCGGGTGTAACACTTCAAAAGGTTGTGTGTTCCATTTGAGTGTGCATGAAAGTAAAGCATGCAGGCAAAGAGGCCTAACCTGTTAGCTAAAAGCAGCCAAATGGTGAAGCTGACACAGTTGAAACAGCTGAACGTAATCTATTAATTGAATTATAGCTAAAACTACACAGTTGAAATTGTTAGCTAAAAGTAATGATAAAAAGTTCAACTTGTAAGTTAGAAGTAACAGTTGCTTTAAAGTTGTTAGCTCAAAGTAATGGATAAATGGTTGAAATTGTTTGCTGAAATGAATTGATAAAAAAAAATATTAGCCTAAAATATGAGATGAATATTGTTGGCCAACAGTTGTAATTAAAAACTTCAACTTGTAAGTTAAAAGTATGAATGAAAACTGTTACATAAAATGATTGAAATTGTTTGCTGAAACGAACAGATTGTATATTAGGTGAAATTAATTGATATTAAATGATTGCTAAAGATAATGATAAATTGTTAAACTTAGTTAGCTAAAAATAATAGATAAAAATTGCTAGCCAAAAGCTCTGCTAAAAGGTAGAACTTGTTATTTAAAAGTAATGGATAAAAACAGCTTCTTAAAAGTTGTTAGCCAACAGTAATAGATAAATGGTTGGAATTGAAATTGTGTACTACAGTTAAAGGATAAAAACTGTTATCCAGAAGTGATGATAAACCGTAACTTGTTAACTAAAAGTAAAAGATAAATGCAGTTGAAATAGCTCACAGTAGTGGATAAATGGTTAAAACATCCTTTTCTTTCTGCAAACTTGAACCAACAGACCTAAAAACACAAAGTTCAACAATATGGAAACATGAGCATCCACTTTTATATAATTAATAGTCTTAAAAAACTTCCAGTGTAAAATAAATTCAAGTGGACATATTTGGCACATTGCTCGTGTCTATGAAGGGGTATTTGAGTTAAGCTATCCCAGTTTATGGGGAGCATGTTGGTTGGGAATCACTGATGTAAATCAGACAACTGGAGTTCAAGCAGAATATTCACGGGCTGAAACTTGACTGAACGGCGTCGGCCCATGCTGACAAGTCAGACTGCATTTCTGCTCACATTAGTTTGGTCGTCACTAGCCTCACAGACGTGTCACATCCAATTACCTAAAGAGTGAATTTAAGTGATATGTATCTGGAGCAACTGCCATCTTACAACTACACTACCAAATATTATGTGAATTGATTCATTGGCCCGTAACACAATCTCTTATTCCCATGTTCAGGCGCAGGCAGATGCATGTATCTGTCTTTCTCTCTCACACTCACACAAATAGACATGCTGCTGCTCCACTGAACTGTGCATCCCCTAACAGGTCCTCAGTTGAAGTGAGGACTCCGCAAAACACTCCTGTGTTTTGAACAGCAGCTCATAGTGACATAACTGGACACAAAGGAGCTATTGTTGGCATCCAGTGATACTGAAACTGCCTTTGTCATTGCTTCTATACATGCTAGACTCACCACGATACTGAGGCAGATTACTGTCAATAGCTTCAGTGTATTGTACGTTCAGTCAGTGGCCTCACATGAAACATTAGAGGCTGAAACCTGCTAAAGCCTGTGTCAGAGACCAGCAGATAACACCAGTAAGCTGTATGCATGCTGACCAGTTCAAGCCAGCCAGTAGTAGGGTCTTCACAGTGCACCACTGGATCATCTCACATTCCTTTGCACTTCTCTACTACTGTAGGTAACGTGCAGACAGGCAGCAGGCCACGCCCTGAGGCTGAACCCAGAGTGACCTGATAACTGACTGCCAGGTCAGGGGAGGGTGTTGTCCAGGAAATGGATAGTTGTCCTCTGCCCTGCTGACCCACGGCACTGTTTGCAAACCCCTGTTTACTCAACATTGTGCTCAGTTTGCACGTCCTTGAAAAGTGAAGCAATGATGGAAAACTGCCAGGAATCTGGAGCAATTTACCACTTTTACTTGATAGGAATGAAATGCAGGTGGATATATGCTCTTGAGGACCATTAAAATGTCTTAGTTTTCATTCTTGTCTGACCATTTACAAAAACATCAGCAGGTTGGAGGCAAAATGGTAAGTACTCCTTAAGATTGTGCTTTTTATTGAAACCTCCAAAGTTAACAAATTTCAATAATTTGTGATGTCCCTATCAGTCGATTTTCCTCCTTCAGAAAGAAGGAAGAAAAAAAAACTGTTCATGGTAGCAACCCAGGTCAAGTTGACTCCTGTTGGTTTGATGACCCAATAGTCAATAATGATCTTTCTCTACCCACAACCATGCGCAAACCTAAACATTCATTAACCACAGCATTGTGACACCATAACACATTACAATTTTTAAAGACAAACCTTGGCAGTTGCTGGACTCCAGTTAGTATTTTTTGATTATTGGGCTGTCGGACCCACATATCCGTGTGTCAGACAAATAGGATGTCAAACAATGAGCAGTCATCTCTGAATTAAGCCACTCACAAAATTACTATTACTAAAAAACGTTTAAAAAAATTCAAATTACAGAAAAAAGTTGCCCAGTTGACCCAGTTCGACTCCTCCAATGGCCCAATTGTCAGAAAAAGTGAATCTTCTCTTAACCTAAACCTAACCATTCTTTAACCACAGTGTTGTCACAACATAAAACATTTTTTAAAAAAACACATGCTGCACATGATCCTGCACACAACCTCATGTCATAACTTCTTCCAGTGCTGATAACTCTGATTTATGGCAAAGCTTAAGGACCAACATCCTCACTCTGTGTAGCAGCCAGAGTTAGATGGCATTGTGATTTAAGGAACAGAATGTGTGGACCTTTCCCTCTGTGCACGGTGGTCTCCGGTTTGAACACTAAACAGGCCTGTGGAGGTACAATCCCAAAAAGGGGCCTATTCAATCAATCTAAGATGTCCAAATATAAATAAACCTATATGATGGCAGCGGTGGGTGGCTTGGTAGCGTTCTCGACGTGGGGAACCTCAGGGAAACAGAGCAAGAAAAAGCAAGCAAACCGTGACCCAAAGTGATTTGTACCTCGAGAGTAACTTCATTGGGACCCTCGGGGTGCCATACAATGCAGCGTATATTGGATTTGTTTACACCTCACTTGGCCTCAAAGGCCACCACAACGGGTGGTGGCAGAGGGAGGGTCAAAGACGGGGATCATGGCTCCATTTGCAGATTGAGCGCGGAGGGAGAGCTCTGCCTCTCTTTTGAGCGCAGACGCGAGGTCAGCGGACTCAGATCTCGATTGTATATGCTCCAGATGGGAGGACAGGCTAATAACTGTTTTGGGATCAGAGGGAGATGAACGCTCGTCTCAAGGCAGACAGGACACACGCAGAGGCTGCAGACACGACTTGACTTGTGGATCACATTAATCCCATCGGTGCAGCTTAACTCCTAAATTGATGTCAATCTTCCTAACCACAGTCTTTATGCACATGGAGAAGACAGGCGGAGAGGGAGGTGGTGGTTAGGAAAATGACAGAATGTGTGGTTATATGCTGAAATATGAGAAAAACATATTCAGCAGTTACAGGTGGATTCCTATGATGAGTGACAACAAAACAAATTGCCTGTTCATAGTTTTATTGTAATTTCTGAGAATATAAAAACTGGAAGCCTCTCTATAAATTCATAACTTTCATTCCCTCTAAGAAACTCACCAGATGACCAGCAGTCTACAGAGTAATGACTGAACTGTCTGACAATGTTGGTACTGTACAGCCGTGGACCCGAGGCCGTTGTGTAGTTAAGGGGATCACTGTGTGAGTGTAAAAGCCAGGGAAGCAGGGAGCTGCCTGCCAGCAGAAATGCAGCTGCAGGGCTTAAGGAGCCAGAGGCCCGGCTGTATGAATGCATCAAGTAGATGTTAATTGGCGGCCCCGCTTTCTGCCACTAGTTGAACTCCTCCCCCTTCCCTCCCTCCCTCCCTCTCTCTCTTCCTCCCGC
>CAFUXE010003133.1:593082-605457 GCA_903364295.1 Serranus cabrilla | reverse complement strand
ATTGTCATTCAACACTCCAAGAGTTGACATGAAGCACTGTAGCAAATTAAGAACATTTTCATGGCTTTTACCAATTGATGAGCAAGTAACTCAGAATTTGGTTACAGTCAACAAGACAGTTGATCTAGTCAATAATGTGTCGGCCCAGATGAAGTAATGGACACAATAACTCAACATGTCTGATATGCCTCTAAGATGTGGTACTCAAAAGAATGGAGTGGTACATTTACAAAATGTCTGAAATGACAAAAGTCCAGATTATCACAAAGTTAGTCCCCTGGCCAGGATTTGTCAGTTCATCTTCACATCTGCCATAAAACTAACTGAAAAAAAAACATCACAGCTGAACTGGTTTTAACCTTTCAAATTTACAGATAACTTACACCAGAAATTTTTTTCTTAAAACAAGGCCTTAATATGTAACAGTTAATCAACTTTGGGAGCCCTCTAACATGACCTCCTCAGTGTCACAGGTCCATGGGGAAAAAAAGCAAATAGGATTTCCTGATCATGCATGTCATCATTTGCAATATACAACGAAGAACACATATATAAAAGAAATGCTTTTCCGTTTGTTATACTCAAAACAAGATTTGCATTGGAAACAATTGAAATGATCTCACCCCCTGGTTGGATTATTTTCACTTCTTTTCACATAAAATAAGATTTCACTGCTCAACACCAGACTGAATGACTTGTTAAGCACCATGGGTGGATTTGTTTGCCATGTTGAGGAATATTGTTGCTCATGGCATATTGTAGGTTGAATGGGGACAAAAAAGGGGAGTAATGGGGGGGTGACCTCAGAAGCAGTGACCCAGGTCCCATGTCCCCCGGTGGCCCTGCCCCGCTCAGCCCCAAATTCCTGAGCGTCTCCAACCTTCGGACAGCCTCCTCTGCAGACAAACAGCAGGGTCCACGTCCCATTTAGTGAGCTTCTTGGAAAACTCTTTTATCTTGTTTAGCGCACGCTGCCCCATGTTGGCACAGGACCAACACATTCATGCAGTCACACGCGCACGCGGGAATATGTGCACGAATGCAAACACAGAGACTGAGGTTTAGGTTACTGATTCACAAAGTGTTTTAAAAGCTGTCATTTACCCTATTGGTCTGTCATTAAATGCATTTAAATGAGATCAGAGCAATTATAATGTACAGTGCTTGATGGTAAAAGGGAGAAGATGAGAAAAGAAAACAGTCAGTGAAATAAAGCAGACAGTGCCTTCATGTGGTTGTGCTTTTGAAACCCCCTGTGAACCAGAGGGGTGTGTGTGTCTTGTTCTGTGCCGAGTTGAATCGACAATACCTCCAGGGCTTAAATATTTATCTTGTATGTACTTTTCCCAGTGGTCATGGAATTACTGGAATATTATGGAATTCAGGGAGGCGTATGCCAGATGGGAGATGTCAGAGATTTTGATTAAATTTGACAAATTGTGTGGGTGATTCAGGGAATCTTACATATTCATTGCATTAGATGGCTTTCAGCCAAGCAGTAGTGGGAGCAAAACTATTCACACTTAAAGGAAAACAGCAAGATGCAATGACAGCTTTTGGAAAATCACATGTGGAAATATTTTTACACTTTTGAAAACAAATTAATGAAACATGTCACTAAAAATCATTAAATATCAATCTCCCCTCTCACTTGATTTATTACCTCATTAAACTTTTTCCTAACGAGTTTATGGTCCCAATCGCTAGTTTAAGGTCTTCTTCAATACAGTACGATGCTAATTGTGTAAATTATTGTCTCAAGAGTAAAATAGGGGATAACGCAGGGCATGGCTTAAAACTGTGCAGAGCCTAATAAGGTAATTCAAATGTATTCCCTTTAATATATATTCCGTCTTGGACAGTCCTTGTATGTCAGTTAATTTGCTGAGATCACCACATTTGACAGACAAGTTAAAACCAGGTGTCATCGGCATATAAAACAGCTAATTTGCAGGCCCAAAATAGCCTGTGAATAGAAAATGGGACTAAGAACAGACCCTTGAGGTGCTCCAGGCAGCATCAGACATTCAGTCAATTCCAACACAAAATAAGTTAAATACAATATGGACCAAATGGAACAAAGATGAGATCCGGCAATACCAAATAGTAAAGTAATGGAATTTGTTGTCAGAACCACAGAGAGAATCCTGATATGTTTGATTTTGTCTGAAATACTCAGCAGTAACAAACAGACCCAGTTTACAGGGTAACACCATAATTTGTACCAAGGTTGAATGGAAGTGATTCGTCTTGGAGCAGTGAGCACACACTGATGTCATGGTGTGAAATGCTGGAGAGAAAAAAGGCGTGTGATTGGGAATGAGGGCTCTGACTTAGCCCTGTTGTTGTCTGGCTAATGTTTAGAGGTCAGATGGACATAAAGGCCTGACTGACAGTAAGGACAGGCCTGGTGTTGGAAAGGTCAAAGGTCAGGCCTCCGCTGAAAACCCCCGATTTATGGCTCCTCGGACCGCTGGGTCAGGAACTGGGCATTGTTTGGGGATGTGATCATTTCCATAACACTGTGTGTGTGCGCTTCTGTGTCCATGTGAGGGAGAAAGAAGCTCTCTGAGCAGCTACAGTTTGTGTAATCCTTAGGAGATCTGGATGGCTGTGTGTGTGAGAGAGAAAGAGGCTTGTGTGTGTGTGTGTGCTTGAGACAGAGACGTGGTGTCTGGAAATAGCAGCGAGGAGGCTTGCTCTGCTGTTTGCCTTCCCAAGTTTGATTTGACATCCTAATTGCCACATGGAGGAACAAAATACTCTGAGGTTCCCCAAATTGAAGTCGATGTTGAACCAAGCAGGCTATGTTTAGCGGCCTGGGCTATCTGTGGAGGGCCTACATTTACTGTCGCTCACTCTTCCTCTCTATACTTCTGTTTTTTTTTTTTCTTCCTCTGTGTCTCTCTTCCTGAAGGAGGAAATATGGAGACAGAAAAAGAGAGAGAAGATTGACTGGAGGGTGCCGGCACAAGAGAAAAGTAGGTAGAAAGAGAGTTAAAGATAGAGGGAGAGAGAAAGGACGAGCAGCAGAGACAAATTGGAAGATCACTGCTTTTTATGCACCCCTCCAGTGAAACTCCCCAGCCAGGCCGAGCACGCACACACACAGAGACACACTTTTTCTTCCCTTCCTCTCTTTCTCTATCCATCCCCTTATCTACCCCTCCCTTGCTTTCTGTCTCTATACACCCTCTAGCAGCGGCAGGCAGCCCAGGCAGGTAGCTGACAGGCAAACTGAAGCCTGGCAGACTGGAATAATTACATGTGGCTGTCTGCGTGGTACATGACAGCTCTACCTTCAATTAAGCCCGCAGAATGCATTTTCATCACCCGCCGAGAGCTCCCGGCCTCGCCCGCCCACCAGCCTGCCAGCCGGCCTGCCTGCCGTCGTCCACCACGGCGGGGCACGGAGCTGCAGGATGGAGGGGAATGAGGAGCGAGGGAGGGAGGGGAGGGGAGGCAGCAGTGAGTGACACACACACACCACTGTCAATTCGGCACCAGCCTCCCTCAGATTACGACTATTAATGAGCGCCAAATGCGATCAGCGCAAAGCCTTTTCCGCGCCAGTCAAAAAGTGAGGGGGGGAATCAAAGTGGATGGAAGCTACACGTGGAGTAACAAACCAAAATACTGACAATTAACCTCTGAACCCAGCTTGACGCTGCCTGTACCCGACTCCTGCACCCCCCTCCCTCGCCAAAACTGAGCCATCAAAGGGTGACATGGCTCTGATGCTGATGAGCGCTAACAACAGAAGCAAAACGTTGGGACAAGAGTCGCTAATAGTGGGTACACACTTTGTGTGCACACTTGAAATGCACTGTGGCTGTTATCATGACAAAAGGAAATGCATTTGCTTTTTTTTTTCTTCTATTGCTAACCAGCATTGGCTCAGAACTGAAGTGACATTGTCAAAACTCTCCACACAGTCAGCAAAACAGAAGTCTGTGTGGAACAAACTGTGAATCATTTTGCATTCCTTTCACACATTCAATCTATTAACTTCTAATTTATACTCCACCACCATGCATGGCATTTGCCAGCCATGTTCGCATATGCCATGCATTCCTGCAGTAACCATATGGACTCATATAGAAAATCTTACAATCAAATTAATAATTTCAAACACAGCTGATTGTAACTGTGGCTTAAAGCCCAATCAAAAACAACCTGATTCCAAAAAGTTGTGATGCTGTGTGAAACCAGGCTATTTCCTCCACAATTAATCCTGCAGCCAAGTTTACTATTAACTCCTCACTAACAACAAGTGCAGTAAATACTATATGCAAAGATAAAGAAAAACATAAGGATATAAAAGCAAACTGCATTTCTGATTAATTATTGCATAATACAGTCTGTAAGGTGAAAAGGTGTTATTCTATACTGATTCATGTGAAAGATTATTCAAACTTTAAGCTAAAATTAATTATTTACGTGATGCTCCCTGTCAGTGCGTTTTAATGATTGTATGAAGTGTTTTGGTGGGTTGACTGAGTGTTGGAGGTGAGATTAACTCTTTGGCTGAGATGCATGTTGGTAATGCAGTCTGAATGACGAGTTTTGTGGCAGTTTTGACCAGTGCTTGTTAGTAATTGGAATAAAACTGTAAAGAGATTATGATGTGAAAATTGTGGCATTTGGATGCAATTTCAATCACTTTAGCTCAAGTAAGAAATAAAGTAATCAGAAAAATAGCACCGCCTGCAATAAAGTACATTAGTGGTTGACGTCCCCTCTCTACCCGTCACTTCCCTTAAAAAAGTGTGAGGGGTTAATTATGAATCTGACCCCTACGTTCCAGCCATAGCTGGGCACAGACGCGCAGATCCCGGGGAGTTTTTACCTCACAAAGGGACACAGAACGGAACATCGCTTACATTTAGCAAAATCTTAATTTACATTTAGAGTGATTACTTTCCCCCCTCAAAGCAGTTTGAAAAAGTCTCCTTCACTTGCCTCTGCAAGAACTTCCAAATTAAACAGTGCAAAAAATAAAAAATCACAGCCACCACAGTACAATTTCTGGTACATTACAGCCATCAATGTCACAGAATGTTGCTGAAAAGTATAGAAAAGACTGATACTGGTGCCATATTTGACAAGGCTAGCAGCTGAAAACATGAAACAAAGACCGAAAAGGAAAGAAAACACAATTGGGGCGACGGTTCTGTGGCCTGTGTCAGCCCTGGATTAGGATGTATGAGCCTGGACTCCTCTGCCGCGCCACTTGAGACGAGCACCGGGGTATAGATTGAACAGCAAGGTCAAGAAGGTGTGAATTAATGGTACAGATAATCAGTGGGTTTACTGAGGCAGCCCCTTCACAGGCTTCCTCCCCTGCTGTGTAACCCCAGCAGCCCCTGGCGTACTCCAGGCTCCCATGGCAGCAGGGGTAAACATGTGTGTAAATACTCTTTTGCTCCGCGCACACACGCATGAACGCACCCGTGCACAAACACACAAAAGGACAGATAGAAACTTACAAACATGCTGTAGGTATGTGCACACATAGACACACACATAATGAAAGAATCTGGGAGGGAGGACTGACAAAAATGCCTCAGGTAAAATGAATTGAATCCAATGAGATGTATTGGGAGGATAGATATGTAAAGGGCTGCTGCTGACAGCTGCTATTGCTCCCTCGGTGGCTGGTGCCAAATGACAGGCCTGCAGAGAAAGGTGCGTTTGATAATGCAACCACTACAATCCACCAGATCTTCATTCCCTTCAGTCTATTTATATTTCCGCATTGTTGTCGGCGCTAACCTCGAGTCAAAGCATCTTGGGCTGTTTTACAAGCTTGCATGTGAAATGCACTTTGTTTCTTTTTGCGGGATGTGAGATGTTGTCTTTAAAAATAGCATATCATCAAGTTTTGGCACTTTCAAATAACAGTCAGGCATGCACAAATACACAAATCTCACTTCCTTTCTCCTCCCTATTCGATGCAACTCCCCCCACCTCCCACATGGCTCGGATAAATATTCAGGCAGGAGTGGGTGGAGGGGCTTTTTGCAGCTCGGTGGGGCTAACATGTTGCATTGGGCTCCTTGAGTAGAGAGGACAATGACTAGGTCCACAGTGCCCCTATTAAAGCAGCAGCCTCCAGGCTAGCGGATTAGCCTGAATAGGCTGTGCTCCCCAGGTACAGGATTTGGTTTACATTAGCCAGCTTTGCCCTTGGCTGCCACTGCTAACTCCTGTTCAGGTCACTTAGCTCTGACTCACCACACAGGACACTTTTTTTTTTGCTAGCATAATTAGAAAGAAGAGCTTAATTGACATTACTTTGTGCCACAAATATGTTTGCTGTTGTTTGAGGAAGCACTAGCTGTGCAATTGTTCCAGCAGACGCTCGGAGGAGAAGAAAATGTCTCACTTTCCAACAATCTTGTGTGCATGACAGTGAGAGGGCATGTAGCTCGGGGCAATGGGACCACTTTAAATTTTAAACACAATTTCTGCTTTGCCTCATTTCAATGCAGTACGGCTGGAGGTGGAATCAGAATGCATAAAATTGACTGCATGAAAAGATAATGTATAATAAATGTATTCCGCGTTGGGCACCAGTGGATCGAATCATTGATTAGCACTGGGCCCCGCCGCTGCTAAACATCCTTGTTTCATACATATTTCATTACAGCTCTGACAGTGGCTGGGTCTGCTGTCGTGGGACTGTGACAGATGTCCATTAGTTGGACCTGGGACCAGTGGAAGGGAGGTCCTGGTAACCTGTCCCACCCCAGATCTCGTGTCCCCATCTGGCTAGCTGCTTGGTGACCGGGTGGCCCTTCTTCCAGATTATGCTTCTTGTCCAGGATGTCAAGCCTGACTGAGAAATGCCAATTCTTTTTGTTACAGCTGTCTGCATGGCCTCAATATGGCTCTGATTCTTCTTTTCTGCTACCTCCTGAGCGCCAAAGTCAGCAGCTATGCTATGAGTGACATAAGTCATCAGAATTGATTGTGAGCCAATAATTAGACTTCACAAGACAGAACTGAATAAAACTGGCCCTAAACTTCACTTTTCCAGCATTCTATGATGTCAAAAAAAGAGACTTCAAGTGAGCCTAAAAAAACAAAAAGGTTTAAGTTCACAGACCTGAAGAAATGAAATCATGAAATGAGCAGTTTGCAGTTGAGGCCCTGATCGGAGGTATTTCCCATGGGAACAGACTTCCCATGGTGGTCCTGACACTGAGGGCAACAGGCGGATAACAACATGGCCCGCAAACACAAATATCCTGAAATCATAGACCCCTGAGGGACCTCATAATGCCTGCATGAGGACCCCACTACTACTCTACCTCACCGTATTTACAATCTGCCAAACACAGGAACTGTCAAATGTGCACATTTAAAACGTTCTGTGCTTTCTCACTCTAGCAGAAGACAGCCTGTGTGAATTTATGGATCCATCTGAGATGTTCACCTTGCTTGTTTTTGATTTTGTATGCAACATAAACTTGGGGTGCGTCACTCATACTACTGTACTATTTAGTATGCCAGAAAGGTGTAGCAAGAAAGCAGAAGCAACAGAATCAATGCAAATGTGTTTTCGGGGGCAACAAAAGGAACTACAGTAATGGATTACTTATTTAAAGTTGTGACAAAAACACTGATGCCCTTAATTGCAGCACTAACATGGCACATTACTGTTCACACGTATACAGTTTAGCTAAGTTAGCTATGCTGCTTAAAGCTAAATTGTTTGCTGTTGAATATTAGCTTATGGGTTCAAAGATGCATTCTGCCTCCTTAGCTCTTCACATGGACTGTTTATGTGCAGTCAGTCAATCATGCTCAAATATGACTGACGACAAACAGGCTACAACCGGAACCAAAATCTTGTCCTGTTACCTACAGATTATGCATTCAAGTGTAGATATGAATGCTTATAGAGATTACAGTACAAACTATTGTAAAGGCAGCTGCAGTATGTACTAACAGTCGAAAGAAAAGTATGCGATTTGGAATGCAGTAGTAGTTTTTGTTTCCTGTTTCCGACCCGCTTCCCAACAGGAAATTGGATCAACCAATCAGCCTGCTTGTTAAGATTTGGGAGGTGTGCATACAGACTTCCCTATGAAGCTCTGCAACTTATGATTACCCATTCCATCCTTCCATGCGTGGATCCACTGAGACGTTAATGTGTGCCTTTGCAGAACTATAATTTGAGCCTTAGTTGAAACGCTGTCATTCAAATGCAGAGATTGAAGGGTTCACCCACTTCTGTGAACACCATGAACACAACCTGCCAGTTTGGCTGTCTACTGATATGCATATGTCTATTTCAAAGGCATTCAGTCAACCAGGAAATAATGTATGTGTAAGCGCTGGAATAAAGGTCACAAGATGCCAAAAACCAACCAAAACATAAAACATTGCAAATCCGAGCAGACTCACAACTTATAAAACTTTGTAAACTTTACATCTGCTTATATCATCATCATCATATGAGGTAATTTGCAGCCTTTTTCATGGAACATGTTTCATGTCAGAAAACAATGTTGTATGTCTAATGATGTTCTTAGCATTTGCAGTTCAAAGAGATGCTTTAGACACATGTATTCTCTCCTCAGTGTCTGCGCTTTTTACAGCGTGAATGCAATTTGTCAGGTGAAGACGAGGAAAAAATGAGGCCAGCATATGGGCCCCCTGAGTGTGTGTGTGTGTGTGTGTGCGAGTATATGAGAGAGAGAGAGAGAGAGAGTGAGTTTTTCCTCTCTTTATTTTGGGGAACTAGAGCGTCGTCTCAGCGCTTCGCTATTCCCTACTAATCAGGTGCTGCCAACCTGCCAGCCAAGGCGGGACGCGAGGCCTTTCAAAACACTCTGCTAATTAACAAGCCCCCAATGCATCCCTTCCGCTTTTACAGCGCTAGCACATCTGCCATAGAAACTCCGGAGAAGAAAAACTACATTATCGTCAGCCTGAGTGGATCCCTTCACTTTGCACACAGCCTGAATAGATGTGTGTGTTGTGTTGTGTGTATGCGTGTCAATCGCAAAGGTGCGCACAAAGTTCTTCACACGAGCTCCCAATTTTTTTTTTCTTGAAAGTGTTGGCTTTGCATTGGTGCGCTTGCTTGTGTAGACATTGGCAAGACGTCCTGCATCTATCAGGCAGCTGAAAAGCATGAATAGCGTTCCCACCGTCTTAATGACTGTTTACATGTCCCCAGTGCAGATTAAAAGATGTTTCTGGTGTCGCCTGGGGTCTTGCTGAAACACATCTTTGACAACCCTCTTGCATGATTAACTTCAAAAGTGTTTTTATTTTCTTCACTTTCTTTAAGCATTGATTTGAGGAGCTGTGAGACATAAAGGAATCAAAAAAGTACCGACTTCATAGACCCAAGTATTATTAAAGGGCGGGTCCATTGTTTTTTTGTATTTTTATATCATTCTGTAACTTCCCAGTAGTGTTTCTTGTGGAATTAAATCCAAACATTCACATTTCAATTAAATAATGCATGTTTTAGCGTCAAAATGCTACTTTCCAAGCCCTTCCAAAATCACTTTCGCACATGAACTGGCATAGGTTTCTAGAAGGCATGGACTGGCATGGAAGCTAAGTCAACACATTCTCATCCCAATTTGTCAGATGCCGACATTTTCTCAAGGCATCTGGCGTCCGTGTCAGGGATGGTGTGTCACTTTCAAGTAACATACATAGTGGCTTTTCAAAATAAACTAATGTCTACACAAGAAATAGTCAACTTTAGGCAGTAAAACCATAAGGTTAGGATTAAAGAACAGGGTCCTGGGAAAAAACAACTACTTCCACACTAAACTACCGGACACAGTTTTGCAGGTTGACTCCAGATAACGACACTGAATCTTGATTTAACTCTGGACACAATCAGCTGTCAAACTCTGTGGTTGTTCTGTCTGTTTGACCCATCTGCACCCTATACAGAAATTTGCGCTCTTTCGATGACATCTATTACTGATTTAAGTATACACTACATTTAGATTATTTCCCCCCCTTGTCGTCACACAGCCCTTTTCAACAGGCAACTGAAGCAGTTATCCATGCTTTCTTCAAAGCCACCCAAACCCTCCAACAAAAACAACAATTTTACCCTGTTGGTGGAATAACGTTACCCGCCGCCTTGTTCGGTTAAACTGTTTGTGTTTTTGTGTATCTTTCACATCCAAACTGAACTGAATGTGGTGTCCTCAGCTGTTTCTGTGCTGTTGATGCAGCTAGTACTAGCATTCACAGCTAACAGTAGCAATTTATGCCACTGCTGTTTGCTGAGGTTGAGTGGGTGTTTCCATTTCAAAAATCCAATAAAGAACACAGATTAAATGACATAAAGACTAGCCACACAGCCATATAATAAAATCTGTTGATTTATTAGTGACCTGGTTTGATGGATTGGTGACAAAATGGTCGGCATGTAATCTGAGGCCCCTTATATAATCCAAATATTGACCTCAATCAAAACCTGGTGGAACTCATGCTTACACAGGTAGAGAGGACTTTCATGTAAAATCAACACTTCTCATGTTAACTGTGGGCAGAAAAAAGCCCTTTTAACATGGAGTGTAATTTACACAGGACGTTGGTCTTTGAACCCCCCCGGAAAGTTGGACAAAGCAGCCACAGTGACCTTGTTTACTTTGGAAAGGTCTGCCAGGGCTCTAAAGCATCCATACATTCAGTCGTTCTGGAGTTATGACTTTTTCCTAGCCTGGAATTCCATCTCCTTTTACGTTTGCCAACCAAAGGCCAGCCGCGGCCCAGGAGATCCTCTCAGCTCATTTCCTCTCTGTCAGAAAGCCATACCATGCTCTCTCTCTTTCCCTCTCTCTGCCTCTGATGGAGCCTCATGTTAATTTACTGCTACTCAACATCCGCCCCCACACTCCCCTCACACTTATGAATTTGTCAATGAGCTGCTCCAAAGTCCTGAAAATGAGCAAAAGGTACATACTTGGAGGTCAAATGTCTGAAAGTGATCTGAAACTGGCTGAAGGCAAAGTGCAATTTTACATTGGATTTAACATTGAACAGACTGTAATAGTTTTATTTGAGCTAATTGTTTAGTTATTTAATTAACCCAAGCTCTTGGGAGTCTTTTCATTTCAAAAATAAAATACACTGAACAAAAATATAAACGCACCACTTTTGTTTTTGCTCCCATTTTTCATGAGCTCAACTCAAAGTTCCGAAGTTCTTTTTCTATATACTCAAAATAACCATTTATCTCAAATACTGTTCACAGATCTGTCTGAATCTGTGATAGTGAGCACTTCTCCTTTGCCGAGATCATCCATCCCACCTCACAGGTGTGGCATATCAAGATGCTGATTAGACAGCATGATTACTGCACAGGTGTGCCTTAGGCTGCCTACAATAAAAGGCCACTCTAAAATGTGCAAGACAAAAGTGGTGCGTTTAAATTTTTGTTCAGTGTATTTCAAGCATGTATACTTGTTTTCATTTCTTGCAAAACACCAAAAATTACAAGTTGGATGCTGTGTAAATCAAAATAAAATGCATCAGTTTCAAAATGAGTGTAAATGCAGTATTTACAAAAATGAGTGTCCTAGACTGCAACCTGAATTCACTTATATATTTAGTGCTCAAAGGGTTTGCAGATTAACCTTTCGTTACAGTTTAATGATTTTTTGATTTGTTGTCACATGTACTGGACTTTTTTTGAGCATGTTTAAAATGTTGATAAATCCACACAAATGTGTAGAGTAAAACTGAGTTATTAATTTCCTTTGGATTCATGTTGAAGTGTTTTTTTTAAATCTTTTGCACGGTGTGAGGTCAGGATCAACTGCTGGCAGGTGTTTCTTCAACCCCATCATCTGCATGGCATACATGTTAATTAACTTTACACTATTCTAAGAAGCATCAGCTGCTTGTTTTGACAAACATCTCAGGGGATTTCAATGTTTCCAGAGAAATACTAGAAGTTCCGGTTCAATATTGTTCATGTTTATTGAACTTAAAAACAATTGATTGCCAGTTCAGCAAAGAAGACAACATCAAATCATGTAGATTTATATTTTGTATTGGAAATTAGACAACTTTTGCAAATATTTCAAATGAAATTGGTCCCTTCGATAGAATATTGTGCAGAAGAACACTGTTTATTTACTTAAAAGGTCACACCTACAAAGAATGGAAAACAGGAGTTTCAGGACAGGTCAGGTGACAAAGTGGTCAGGTGGCAAAACAAATTGGACAGTGGTGGCTGTCTATCTGGCTCATACCAACATTGTGTGCTGCTGCTGACTTGAAACCAAATAATTTCTGTTTCTAGGATAAAGTAAAATATAATAAAACTCTATGAAAACAACCAAAAAGTAACCATAACCCATTCTTAGCTAATAGGGCCCC
>CAFUXE010003133.1:581962-592997 GCA_903364295.1 Serranus cabrilla | reverse complement strand
AAGAGCAAATGCAACCACAGCAGGAACAGCAGCAGAAAGTGTTTTAGTTGAATCTTGGGCCTAAGCATTTTAGACTGAAACGTTTTTTTTCGGGGGTGGGGGGGCTTGTTATTCTCTCCATCTCCAACGAGGAGGCCCTGGCAGAAAAAATGCCAATCAGGAGGTAAGTCGGAATCCCATCATCCCTTTCCTGCCTAGAACACCTTCACTTTCCATTTGCTTCAATATGCAAACCAAGCTGTTTAGGGATGAGGAGAGAGGCGGCTAATGAGCTGCCTGCTTCAACCCTGCAGAAAAAGAAAGACCCCTCTTCGTAGCTGCTCAAGAGAACACCTCCTCTGGGCATGCTCAGAAACAGCAAAACAACAACAACAACAACTATACAGCCACGGCAACACAAATTGATGTGATTAACCAGTGGGAATGACAGTTATTGTGCGAGGGGCTGGATGCAGAGCAAGCAGATTTGGAGTGCTTGAGATTGCACGCAGTCGGAGAGTGTGTGCAGCTGCAGATGACTTGCAATGTGGAAAAGTTTACATGGTGAGACGTCAGCTGTTGATAAGATGTGCTTGACCTCTGAATGACATAAACTTTTCTCTCTGTACTACTTCTTCCTCTCCTTGTTGGTTGGTGTCTCACAGTTGCAGTGCAGTGTAGTGCAGTCGGGGCTCCATAAAGCTGTAGAATAAATGACAGTAGGGCTGGTTGGCTGTTGCACCCAGGAGATTGGCTGGCATCCTGTACTGTAAATCAATCTCTGTGAGAATAATGATCCATTACAGGGTCTAACAGGCTCTGCTGATTGTTCATCTGCCAGAAAATGCTATATAGATTATACCGTGTCCTGAAGACATTGTAGGAAACTTTTTACTGTCATCAAATAAGAAGAGCATATTCTGTAATTCTGGGGTAAAAGTAAACTAAAACTCCAATTAGTTCACTCAAGAGCAGCACCGAAGCTAAAATAGTTCAACATTCAATGTCATCCCTCGGAATTCTCAAGTTTCAAGCAGCAGTGCTTCTACACCATTTCAAATATTGGGGTCAGGCTGGAGTAAAGTGTAATTTAGGGGTCCTTTTTTTATTTTTGTCTAATAAATAAGCAACTCTTGTCTTTATATGATTGTGGCATGTGACAAGTAAGGGTATGCTATGGCCATTCCCATGCTCTATTATGTTCCATATGTTGTTGCAGCAATTCTTTGGGCAAAATTAAATAATTTTCTTCCAATTGTGAATTGATAAAATTGTCCAAAATACCATAATTCCGCATTTAGACAGCAAGACCCTTAGAAAAGACACCATAGAAAAATGTGTGTTGTGATTTGGTATCTTAAACTTTTGACATTTTGGAGATTTCTGCAAGAACTTCATTTTCTTCGATTGGATGGCGAGTACTTCTCGAAACTGCTGAGAAACCCCTTTATTGTCAGTGTACCTCGGACAGCCATCCATCCTCAGAATGCTCTGTGTCTCTAGTTTGTGGTTGTAAAATTTCATGAGACTGGGACTGCAATAGGTTGTTTTATACAGTGAGGTCAAGTTTAAAAAAATTGTCTTACCACAATGAAATGGTTACGATGGGGATTAACTTGCACAAATCTTTAAATACAATAGGTAGAAATAACACATTTGTACTGTATGCTCAAACTGCATGTGATTTGCATAAAGTAGGCTTGTCTGTAAAGGGCTGACCTACAGAGGCCTTTTTTGAGGTCAGAAAGTGGCGATGGCAGGTTTTCTCGACAAAATGAGCCTTATATTTGGAGTGTTTTTTTTCCAAGTTTCCAGAAAGACATGACACGGTTGGTACCACTTTAGCTTTAAATGGAGCCCACTACAGCCTCTTAAATACAGCAACTCCGGACAAAGTTAGAGAGGGTCCAGGCTTAATATTAACTGCCCCCCTCGAACTACCATTGGTGAAGTATTTGTATTTGCAGAGACAGAGTTAAACAGTTGGATGAGTCCCTACTGTGTAACATGAGCAATGTCACTGCCAAATTGAATATACTACAGCATGTAAATGTCAGTGTACCAAGGTCCAGCTCGATCCACCGTCCAATACACTGAACTTTTGCACTTTCCCCAGTCCAACAAGCATTTTTCTCCACCACAAACCATCACAAACAAAACACGAGGGCAGTCTCGTTTCACATAATTGCTCAGCCAGAAAATGTCCATTACGCTCTTGTTTTCCTTGGCTCACGGAGTAGAACTTTAAACCATGAAAGAAAAGCAGTGTGGGAAGTTCAAATGGTATTGTCATTAACGCCTCAACACAGTGATCATTCACAAGGGGCTTGCACGTACAGACAATGCAGGCCTTTCTTTCTGTGGCGCAGATGGCATCGTAAAAAAAGAGGCCTTCTCTGCAAACACCAAAAGCAAACACACAAACAGTGGTGACCCTCTGAGTCCCCAATCCATCTTTTCTCCTGTTGGGTGCTTGTGTCCCAGTAAGATCAAGGCGTTTTCACTGAAGTGATGTTTTCATGCTGTTATGCACGCTCATTTCGAGCAACTCTTGAAATGTAAATGGAAACTTTTTTTTAAATGTTATATTTCATCCAGCTTTTGTTTTGACTTTGATTTTCAGGGCTTTGGTTTCCCATAGCTTTAATGTACAGGAATTTATTGCGGCTCATCAATCTTCGTCAACCCTATTAGGTCAAGTTTCAGGCTAATTTACATGCATTTTCTGTCCTTCTTGTACCTACTCTGTGGAATTTGTTTGCACAACCAATCACCACAGCGTTTGGTGAATACACAGCGCAAGAGACTGTGGCTCCATTTGGTTAAAGGCAAATTGGCTAACCTTTTGAAATGGCTAGTGCTGGACCTCATCTCTCCTCCAAGACCGTTGGGTATCTCGTGGATTGCCCTTCAGAAACACAGATGTTCCATCTCCTGAGTAATGCAGCCTTCCTTAGGCCTAATCCCTGGATGCTGGCACTGCCGCAGCACAAATATTCCCAAACAGAGCTGCAGCACTTCTGTGTGCAGCTGTGCCTCAACATTTGTCAAATCTTGTCATCAAGTGGCGGAAACGAGGCTGAAGAATTTGCTTGTGATTACATCGCACACAAGCAGGGACTCACACATGCACGCACACTTGTGCACGTCCACACACATGCACAAAACAACACCAGCAGACAGAAATGCACACACACAGCATGATGTATTCGCAGAGTGCAAGTTACAATATTCTAATGAGAGCTCAAACGGCAACTGATGGTCCGTCTCACTTATTTTAGGATGTGTTCACACTATGCTCAGTTGGAGCAGAACTTTAGTTGATTAATCACTTAGTTTGAGCAGGTGAGTACAATGCCATTTAAACTCAGAGGCTGCCAAGTAAAACAAAACTACTGATGTGGCTCACTCTAAATACCTGGCTGTTGCTAAAGGATTTTAGCAAAGAATTGCAGCCAAGATAAAAAAAAAAAAATGCAACTATATCTTCCTCTGAGGGCCCTTACATGCAGTTTTCCATTTACAACCTTATTGCCTAAAACCCTAAAATGCAAGCAGGTAAAGCTTGTATTTATGGGATTTTTCCATTGGCTTCTGGATCAGAAGATTTAAAGAAAAATAAGCCCTATGAAAAAAACAAATATGATACTTTTGTTTTTTGTTTGTGTGATACATTTTATTCAGCAAGATAATCTTCAATATTTGCCAGAAGAAAAAAAAAAAAAAAAAGGATAAACAAACAACACCATCCCAAACTCAAAGTTGCTGACGATGAAGTTGAACGTCCATGACACTCATGTAGGCTCATTAAGTCAGTTGTTAGCAAAAAGTGGTAACATTGCGGGCTGAAAAGCCAATGAGGTACTGCCAATGACTTTAGTTATTCTACTTGAGGCAGACTCCAAAAGTGAGTCTAGACCCCCCTATAAAAATGCCCAACTTTACAGCAGAAATGAACATGTTTATAGCCTAGTACAAAACAACATTTTGATCTCAATAGCTCATTTCCCTGTTCACAACAACCATACTAAGATTAAGATTACTTTATTAATCTTTTTACACATGTTTTACAAGTTTAAGTGAATGTAAACGCACCATGCAAGGAGCAACAACAACATCTAATCGGGTTAAATTCTAGTACACCTCACCCATTTAAATGATATAAAAGCTTGAAGTTATGCACACTTAAGGGCTTTTTCATTCGGTCAGCCTCGGCTCCATCCACACTTCACTTTTTTGGATTAGTTGGGAAATAGGAAGAGTCAGGCACCACACTGAGCTTCACAATGGCTCTTCAAAAACCTATAGGTGATGTCATAGAGGTGACGTGCATTAATTAAATGCAATGAAATGTTGTACAGATATTCATGATCCTTAGAGAATGAATCTCAGTGATTGTGGTGATCCCCTGATTTCTACAAGCAGCACTGACAGAGAAATATCCCGTTATCTACTCGATTCATTGACTCACAATATTATACACCTTTCATCAGGAAGATTTGCAACAATTTCGGTGACTTTTTTAAAACACCATCAGGTCAAAAATGTGAATAGTTCCTATACTTTGATTTGTGACCCGATACTGGCAAAACTGGTTAAATTCCCATAAATGTACTTATACTTAGGCACTTGGAACCAGAGTAAATCAAACATAAAAAAGCAACACTGTAAGATTTTCCAACATGAGTCACAGACTAAGGAAAAATATAGGTACAATTCCACTTGACATTGACATGAGATGTGAATAAAGAAGCTGATTTGTTAAGTGTTTGCTAGTGTCTTAATAGAGGCCAATTGTGTGGGTTTATGGGTTTATGATCTTCACACTATTCAAACTGACCCAGGAGAGCTTAGCTGACCCCACCATAAACACACTCTCTTACTCACACACACATTCACACAAATGCACATAGCCCTCAACCCCCCCATCCCTCCACAAACCTCCATTTGCCAAAAAAGGTTTCCAGCAGTGACCTGTTTTGTCTTTCCCTCTTTCGTAAGAATTTCCAAACATGGTTCCAGACGCTTGCACTGAGGTCAAGCACATTAGTTTATAAAACGACCACATTATTTCCTGTTAATCAAGTTATTATTTTCTCCCTTCCACTTTTAATATCTGACTGATTTGGACCCAGTGGTAAAAATGTCAACAATTTTAATTTGAACTTTTCAACTCCCTGATTTACAACGGCGATTTTTGCCCAGTCTGAGTACTGCCACTGACCTCTAAGGAACATTTCAATTTATTTGGCCTCCCCCCATAATTTATTTTCACTTATTAATGAGAATGGAGTTTGGGAACTATATTGCTATTGGAGCAAGTAGCAGGAGATTGCAGAATCCTTGCTCTGCATGTAATGGATTGTGTTATTTGATGGGTTATCTCGAAGGGAAAAAACACCAGGTCAAGCTGAATAGATTAATAATTGGAGGTTGAATAATCAGACATAGAAGATTATATGGGCACGCCAGTCATTAGCTATCCTCATTTGTTTTTAAGAGCAAAGTAATAAATCCAAACAAAGTGCAATGACAATTCGTAGTGAATCCCCTGGCGTCGCTTATGGATTTTCTTCCCATTCCTCCCATCTATTTTCATTTTATAATCTCAGAGTAAATTGGATATTTTTTGTCCACATTATTGGTTAGGATAAGGATCCAGCATGATGTTGACTTCTTTTGCGGCCCTCCGAAGTTTCATGAATGATTAAAACCTCTGGGCCTAGACCTGCTCATAAATAAACAGCAGGCAGGCAACAGGACTGAACAGGCTTCTCATGGACAGGGAGAACTGACAGATTGGCTTCCAAATCATACCATTCAGTGGTAGCTAATCCACTGTATAGCATTTTTATGCAGGAGCAGCCTGGTCAGAAATCATGCATATGCACTAAGGGGGTGGAGAGGATGTGTAAAAGTAGATGAAAAAGCACTCATGATGACTGGAGCATGCCCTTGTAACACACACAACCAACTTCTTGCTCTTATTTTTGTCCAAACTGTGAGCATAGAGGGAATATAAATGAGTCTGTGTGGTTAAAATGATGCCATGCAACCTTTTCCAGTAAATAAAATGTCATCCACATGTGCAGCTGACAGACAACCAGAACCAGAATGCTGCTAGTTCTCTCATTACCTTGGGGCGATATTATGATTTTAAGTCTTCAGTCAGTCCCTGAGCGAGTTTAAGGGTCAGTGCATCCATATGTCCTTTTTTCAGCTGTTCTCCAAATGAGAGCCAAGGTGCCATAGGACGACCCTCCATCTCAATCTTGCAACATAATGAATAGTCTGAGGCCAACAGCCCTGCACATGCTGAACTTTTGGCTTCAGAATTACATCTCGGCCAATTTACGCCCCCGCTGGTACTCTGTTCACCCCTCCTCCCACCCTCCCGAGGTCAAGGGCTTGGAAGCAGTTTGCCACTTCAAACCAAATCACTAATGGCTAGAAATAGCTGGGATGCTTTCCATAAGAGTTGCAGGTTTGCTAATTGTATGCATTTCCGTCTGTTTGGCCAGAACAGCTGAGAGTGACACAGTGCATTTCATGTGGGCTTGTTAGCATCTGGACGCATTAGGGAATAAGCAGGGCTGATTATCTCTATTTTTCTGGGGCAGTTGAAGCAACATTATAGTCTGTCCTCCCCCAACGGTTCCAATAGGTCATTTGTACAGCAGCTTAAAGCGACCGATATTTACATTTGTAGTTAGCCTCTCCCTTATAGCTGAAGGACGCCAAAGCGGAATTGATATTATGGAGTGTAAAAGCAAAGATGGAAGCGAAAATATGGGGTTAAAAACATAGGTCCTTCCCTCAGGATACTGGTGTTGTTTTTGTGGCGTGTGTGTAACCTAAAGTCACTGTTATTTGAGGTTACATGACCTATAAATTTCTAGTAGTTAAGTCGAATTATTTAACTTTTTTAACCATCTTTGTGTTAATGTGTTGTTGTTTATGTCCCCTAAAATATAATTTGACCTTGACTTTTGACAAAGTTTGCACAGATACAAGTCAGTATAGACGTGTCTTCACATTCCAATCCTGAAGGGGCAGAGGTCTGTGCACTTCCCTACAATTTGACATGCACGAAATACGAAAAATTCTTCCAAGTTCCTTATCTGCCACATTTGATTTGAAACAAGACTGTCAAAGAATGTCAAAACCAAGTATACGTCTGACCGTGTGCTCACGGTGAGTGTATAGGGCACCACAGGAATGAGTTACAAAATTCACTTACTCTGTCAGCCACTGCCAGCTACAAGCTAACAACATAAAGATGCTAATTACGCATAAATCAGACTTATCTGAGTCTGGAGGCTCTCTAATGTTTCCTATAATGGAAAAAATAAACCAGACACAGACACTAACTTGGTTATTCATCTACCCTTTATGTGGGAAAATCAAACTTTTGAATTATATACTTTGAATATGCGTCTAGAGGGGGACATTAACAAAGTTAGTCTGTTGGCTAAACCTAACCTAAACTGCGACCATTTCACAATGTTAACAACATGCTTAAAACGTTGACTGCTAAGTTTAAGTATGACGACGTGCTGATCTCTGAAATGCTCCTGCGGCTTGTATTTAAGGGGAGGAACAGACAACCTAAATGTCATGTGGTTTGGAGGCTTTTTGATATTATATATCAAATCTAGCAAGATTAAATGAAATGCATCATGCTGTGAAGCAATCAAAATAGAAAGATGCTTTCTATAGTTGCTTATCACGCTTGAATGATTTGTAATCAAGTCTGCAAATTGAAATATATCATACAGAGGGTATAATGAGAGCAACACTCAAATGAATATTTCTGAGGTGTTCCATCAAAAGAAACACAGCTTTGTGATGTTATCGCTAGTTGGAGATGAAAGAGAGAGGGGGTGTTCTGATTTGCTAATTGCTGTGTTTATCTAACAGGTTGATGGAGCTGTTAGTTCATTACAAGATTCATGTAAAAATAATGAGGTGGTTTGTCCATCCAGCATTGCTCAGGTATGATGAGTGTCAGGGCTGGGATTTTACAAGTCCTCCCTTTTGTCACTGGGCGCCGTCACCTGACACTCTCCCTTTCTTTAACTGATTTACCGTATCACTCTAACCAGATTTGTGACACAAATTGGGATATTATGACAATGACCACAAGGGTTAAATGTTGTGTTCGCCAAACACGGACTGGTTCCCCCACTTTTCCACCCTCCCCCTTCTCACTCTTTTCTCTTTTCAGCCCATTATGTCGTGGCCCCAAACCTGCTAAACACATTTCTAAATGACAGTTACTGCGTCTCTCTTCAAAGAAACCTCGAGTTGTGGATTTTCCTCGCCTAATGTGGCATCTTTGGCTGCGCAATAGAGTGGAGGGAAAAAGGTGGGGCCCTTTGGGGACAATGGCGGTTTGTCTGGGGGATGGCAGTGAAGGGGTCAAGAATCAGAATGTGGAGGACATTAGCAGTCAGCAGATTGATACAGGACCATTGATTCCCGGCTTCTTTTTTCCTTCCTCCTGGACATGATCTGCATTGCAAATGGCAGTTCTGTCGCATTGGCCTTTTCTGGAGTCAGAAAAGATTGGGGGGGTTGAGCGGGGAGATCGGGGGTTCCCACAACACACAGGCCCTCTACACTCTATAACCTCACACCCCTCCCTGAAAAAAACCCTCTGCTGGACTCCTCCTCCCTGAGTCCTAGCCCCTTGTCCCGGGATCCCACCACAGCTGCCTCTCCCGTCTCCCAGGACTTCTCCTCACTACTGAGGAAAGCACAACAGGCTCATTGTTCTGCAGAGAGGAGGCTTGGACAACTCTGCTGCTCCTAGGTGTATTGTCTCCTCTAACAAGCCCCATAAGGTCTAAAAGGGGAGTGCTCAAACAGAGTGAGGAAAGTTGGTCCTTTGCTTTAAAAAGCCAAGTAATGAGGCTGCTCCTTTTGGCCTTGGCCATGCAAGATGCAATCAGTGTTAAGGAAGAACCCCACACTGAATTATTAATTATATGCACTCAACACATCTTTTTTCCTTGTTGACATGATACAACAATACAACTTCTGTGTAAAAACGGTATTATCCGCTTGAATTCAGCTTGAATACGTTTGGATTTTTAAAGTTAATTTCTGTCAAATATTCTTAATGGAGTCTAGACATTGGTTGTGGTGACTGGTGATCCTGCTTCGGCTGAGCTGAGGAAATGATGAAGCTGATGAGGGAGGTGAAGGGGCACACAGAGCAGCAGCATGAACCTACTCAAGGCAGAGAGAGAATCATTTTAAAACAGACATCTACAAGATGATCGGTTAACAATGTAGTGTGTCTCTGTACTGTTGTGTACATGTGATCAGTGGCTGAGAACAAGCTGATTTCATGATGACAGCACCTAACACTGACACTTTTCTTATATACAGGATATATAAGAAAAGAATAGCCTTTTTGGAATAAAGCTCAAGCTCTATTTCCAGCAGGAAGAAGGAGAGTCTGATAGCAACGCAGAGCCCTAAATTTGAGCAAAGATATGCTGCTACTGTCAGAGTCCTACATGTCCCCGCAATCCAGGTTTTACGGGGTGAGGCCACAAACTCCTGTTTCTTAAACACTGCTTCCAGCAGAATTTTTGAGGGTGTAGTTACACTTTAATAATTCACAATAGCCTTGCTTTTTTCTGAAAACTACTGGGAATAAAACCTTGTAGTAACAAATATTATTGCAAAAAGTTTTTGTGCAAAGCAGCCCTACATCATTACAACAATCTTCCAGCTCTGTTTGTTTTCCTGCACTGCTTTTTGGAAGGACACAACTAAGTGGCAGGTTAATCAATGCAAGTTTAGCAAGCAAAGCGTACAAAGAAGTTTCACAGAGTGATGTGGACAGGCAGACAGACACAGAAAATGTAAGGCAAAAAATAAATAAATGCAGGAAGTACCGACCGTGGACACTGCGAGTGTTCCAGCTAATAATGTTCCATCACCTCACAGAGACAGTGGAAGTGATATGCAAATGGTTCTTCACACACACTGAGCGTGTCCTCCAATTATAGGCTCTCATGTTGCTACTGGCCACCTCGGCGCAATTAGCCCCCTCCGTATCCGACTGTTGAGCCATGTTAGCGTGGTCTGGAGGCAAGTTAGCATTGCAAATGAAACGAGAAGCAGCGTTTCCAGGGGTGTCATTATAAATTAGTGTTGCATGATGGGCACAAATTGCCATCCCTGCTCAAACTTGCATCTCCAATAAGTGCTGGCTTATTCCCAACGAAATGCTATTTATCCCAGTGTAAATGTGCAGTGAATCTGCTCTCAACAGGGACAGACCTGTGCATGACAAGTAAGTCTCTTAGAGTTACGGAGAGAAATATGAGAGTGAAAGTGAATTGTTAGTTTTGGTCCCAAAACAGTCATGTATGCAGTTATGATTCACTGCCTTTGGTTGTCTTTATGAACTGATACATTTTAAAATCCTCCCTCTTTGCCAGGACACTGTCTAATATCTCCGTCTGGGCTCCCAGCTGTGAAATGTGAGCTGTCAGCGATGGGTTTTACCCCTCAGATGACTTGCACACTGCAATGTGTTTCGAATAACTGGCTGAGTTCACGGTATCCAGACGTCAGTCACTATCTTGCTCAAATCTTGCATCAATACCCCAATATGTCTGTGAGTGTGTGAAAATGAACTATAGTCCTGGGAGAAACCATTTCATTTCTTTTAACATTTAATGAAGGGATAATCTCCTCATTTTATCTAGGATTTTTTTTTTTATATTTAGACTATTTGTAGTTTCTCTGTAGTTTTTTCCCCAATAGATGTCTTCATAAATATATTTATTTCGTTAATGAGTTCATATTTTGAAATTCTGTATCCGTTACTGAAATCTGACTGTTAAATCTTGCCTTCAAAGAAACCTTTGCCAACCCCCCCCCCTCTTTAACTTTACCATGACTTTTTCCTACTACTAATGTAAACATATCATGAGGCAATGAATATTGTGGTCTATGTAAATGTAATGTCAGTGTCAGTTGACATGAAAAATGTATTCATCTGAAAGACTGCTTGGGGTGGACGAGGTAAAGC
>CAFUXE010003133.1:539631-581785 GCA_903364295.1 Serranus cabrilla | reverse complement strand
TAAATGTAATGTCAATGTCAGTTGACATGAAGAATGTATTCATCTGAAAGACTGCTTGGGGTGGACGAGGTAAAGCAACATTCGTAAGTCCAACTTTTCTGGATTTTAAGAAACCGTTTATAATTTTTTAAAGTTTTGATTATCACCTGCTCCACATTCAACTTCCAGCACAGCACTAATGTTAAATATTTTTATTCAATAGCTTAATAAACCATGGGTTTCAATATGCATTCAAGTCTTTATCTGCCTTCCTCTGTTTTTCCAATGCCTCATGGCTTTGTCATTGTGGACCATGGCTTAGCATTTAGCCAGTCTCTGGCTGCGAGACACTGTTCCACAGTCTCTGGTGTTTGCCATCCTAATCAGCTGCATTGTCTCGAAGACGACCCAACTCTAACCTCGGGCCCGCCGACTTCAAGGCCGCTACAATGGATAGCAAGGCTGTGTTTGCCGCAAACACTGATCTAAATTCATTAACCCTCCCACAAACACTTTCCCAAGGTTTGTTTCCTAGGCCAGGCACAGCATCTGAAGGAGCGATAGACAAGTGGTCTTGGAGCAGTTCATGAAAATCCTTGTGGTTATACGTAATTGGAACATTGCCGGAGAAGGAGAGCAGGAGAAATCAATAGCTTTAAGAAGTACAGCTGAGAGGTTCTTGGGAGCTCACCTTGATTAAGTAAGAGCTAGAAAAACTGTCATGAACCCAAGGTGGGAGTGTGACCTTACATGTGTTTCATGCTGTTGCTGTTTAGTTACAGCAGATCTACATTAGCTTGGTGTGTATACAGCAAATGGAGACGTGAAAAGTAAGCTGGCAGTATTAGTTGAAACTTATCTGAAAATAAGAATTTGCTAAGGAATCAGTTCATCTTTGTGTTTTTGTTTTTCCTATAAATATCATTTATTTATTTTTTTGCTGTGAAAGCGTACTTACAGATATTTACAGCCAGTTAAACCACTGCAGACTAGTTCTGTTAGCCGTTGCTTTGCTCTCTCCTGAATTTGAGCACTTTCTGTTCCTGCATAATTCCATGTCATGATTAAATCATGGGGTAACGCAGTGTATGGAGTGCTGAGGACTACCCACGGCTGTGGGTTTTGACCATAGACTGTTGATGGACAATGCATCTCCACTTTACTGTACAGTGGGGTCCTCCCAAATGTTGAATGTTGGAAAAAGACAGCTAGCTTAAATCACTAACATTTCACAACCAATGTTACATAGTGGCTGTCAGTCGCATACTACAGAAGTTAAAAAACCGACATTGCTAGATGTTGCTTGATCTGATGATTGACACTGCCTTCTCAAAAAATGCTACTATAGAGCTAGAGTTTGCCCTTATATTCTAAGCCTAACCTTAACCAATCTCACCGCTAAACAGAGCATCTCGATAGGGAGTTTCGACAAATATTGGGCATGTCCTGATCAAGTTTTTCTGAATTTCAGTCTTTTATATTGGGTATTTTCCCATGCTGAAAAAAAGAAGAAGATTCAACCTGCTTTTGGTGTAGAGACTTAAATTCTCCTGTTTGTTCTTTAAGTTGACTATGCAAACCACATGATCCATTCATTTTCTCCTGATAAAGCAGTTGTACAAGTAGAATGTGCTGAGTCAAAACTTTGTGCCATGCATAAAAACCTGAGATTAAAACTGCATATCTTAGAAGGATCCACAATTTCCGCACGGTGAGAGAACTTGTTGCTCTGGGTGACTTTTGAGACTGAACAAGTGTAAGTGAGAATGAAAATGCAGGAGGAGGAGCGGTGGAGTGAGATGCAGATATATGGAGACAGGGACTGATGGGAGTAGACAAACCAAGCAGAATAAGCATGAGGCTGGCGACATGCGTGGATGACACGGCTGGGGGAGAAAGAAAAGGGGAGATGCAGAGAGACATAGTGAGTAGTGGCATGCGTGGCGCCTAAGCCCAGAGTCACATTATGCCAGCTCACTGGGGCACCACTTGCTCCCCAATGAAAAGGCCTCATCTCCTAGTCCTCTGGGAATGATATCTGGGGGAGCTGGAGAAACGCTGCTCTCCCTTTAAGGCCTGTCAGAGGCTTTGACGGCAGCCGTGAATTTAATCCTCGGACCTGCTGGGATGCAGAGGAGCCGAGCAGCGGGAAAGCCTTTCCTACTTCAAGGACCTTGGCTGGCTCCGGGATAGCCTGCCAAAAAAGCTTTAAACCTGATGACAAATTCATTTTGCGCAGCTGCACCCCCCAGTCCACCGCGGAAATGGGGGTAAATGATACCTCTGCAAACAAATTTTAGAAATAATTATGCAGACATTTCAAGGAGGGGAGTATCTGAGGTATGTTATTTACTTTGACTCGAGCACTGGAGACGGAACTGGAGAAAACATCTGTGTGCTTTGCCCTTTTTCTCCCTCATTAGATAAACAGAAAATATATTCTTCTACTTATTCTGTTTTGCCAGAAGGGGTGGATTTTTTTTCTGCCGTGTCACCAAGCCGCCGCTTGAATGTGTGGCCTGTGGCACTGTGGGAGTCCGTCTAGCTGGAGAGGCATTTTGATATGAGATGATTATGTAGAGAGACAGTCTCTAAGATGGCAGAGAGGCAGAGGAAACCGATTTTTACAGCCATGCGAAGAGCGGATTGCATAGCGGCAGCAGGGTGGCCCGAGGCCTGCGGGGAGTGAGGTTTATTAATATGTTTGTATCCGAGTTTTCCCCTCCTCTTAATGTTGGGGCCATGCTAATCGCTTGGTGCTCTGACATCTGGAAGCCTCCCAGTGGAGGGCAAATCGCACAAGTTTTCTACGCCAAGATTTCCAGAATATTTGAAGTGGTCACGCCTAATCTATAGAGATGAAAACCATTAAAACGGAGGAGGGCAGTTTTTTTTCTCCTGCCGTAACATGGTGAGCTTGTCAGAAGTATGTCATGCCATCTTTGGTCAAAGAGAAGACACCAGGCCTTTGCTAGATCAGTCCCTCTGATTTAAAAAAAATCTCCCCTGAAGTTAATGAATTTAGCACACAGTTTAATACAAGGCCCTTTTTTGTCCTTTCCGTGACTTGCTCACGTTACCTGTGAAATCCTTAAATAACTTATTTTTGTTTGTGTTGACAGACCAGTGGCATTAATATGTAATCTGAATAATATATATATATATATTCTCTGCTGCATTCTTTATAAGACTTTGGCACTCAGTCCTTCCTTCTGAGCTTTCAATCACTGGGCCCCGGGGGGTTGTGGATACCTGCTCTTTGAAGCACTCAGAAAGAAGAAGGGGAGAGAGCAGAGGAGAGTCAGGATGTGGGAAAATCTGCCTCCAAACACAACGTGTTCACCAGAAAACAGGTGACCATGGATTGAGGGAAGGCGAGTATTAAGGTGTATTATGTAAAAGAGCAAATATCCTACTTTGGACTCAAAGAAAAGTAGCATGAGTAACAAGTCTGGAGCAGCATTAGTTGCAGCAGCTACTATATTAAGCAGGTAATCCTTCATTTGATCAAGATTTCTCCAGTGGAAACAGTGGAATTTCTTGCATAAGGAGAAGGAATGTGCTCAGAGGTGATATTCCTGAGTACTGGAGCCTGCCTTCCTTTTGGTGGGATCAGGAAGCTTCAGGACAGGAGATAAGCAGCCAGCCCAGTGTGACAGGGCCAGCAGTCCCCCTCCATCCAGATCATGTTTCACCAGCAGGAAACTGTTTCTCTCCAGCAACTGATAATGCATCAAATGGACAAACTTGAATTAATATATTTATTCATAACACAACGTATTAGTGGTACATTAATCAGGGATAATTGTGTGTATAGTATGGACAGAAAAACACATACACTCTCTAAGTTTATGCCTGAGTTCCAGATCTCCACCGCCCCGAAACCATTTGATCCTACTCTCTAATACAAGCTGATCTCACAAAATTTCGTTAAGAAGTTGTGGTCAGTTCACATAATTTTGTGAAACCAGTGGGGCATTCTAAAAAAAATTGAACACATCTCATTATACATGCACATACGGTTCACAATTTGTAAATAATAGGCTGCAGTTTTGGTGAATATAGGCTGCAAAACCACTGACCAAGGTTTGGGGCAATAAACACAAAAAGCAAATAAATGTACATAAATACTGGAAAAGATGATGGTTAACAACAATAACAAAGACATGGGTTGTAATAACATGCTTCTACAAACAACATATGTTGTTGACTTTTAGGGGACAGTCTCCAAAATTCCCTATTGCATAAAAATGTGTGAGACTGATTAACAATTGGTGCATCCGCTACAGTGCGTGAAAAGCAACTGAGTGTTGAGGAAGTTTTCATGGACCACTGCTGATTGCACCATGCATGTAAGGCACAAAAGGTCCTGAAGAGATTCCTCACAGATATGTTGCTCTCACAGCAGCAGGAAGGCGGGGGAGCAGCAACACCCCCGCCCCAGGTGGATGAGGTGTATTGTAATATTTTTCTACTGTCATGTTCCACTCCCACCTCTCCGCATACGTACACCTTCATACACATATATATGCGTGTTTGTGCATGCACAATGTGCGCATATGCCCAGATGGTGCTCTCTGCATGCAGCCTTCGCAACACGAACATTGCCTCTGTATCTGTTGCACTACTTACAAACGTACTGTGTTTCAAGTGAAGGAATGTTGCAAAGTAAACAGCAGCTAGGAAAAAATGAAGGAAGATGATACAAGCTTACTTGTTTTCATCACGTCTCTTTTCAGTCACAACAAGGAAGTTAACTAACCTGCAAACTACTGTAACTTCCTCTTAAAAACTGTATTTATTCTATGTTTTGGCTCCCTAAACTTGCTACTACTGTTGGCTCGCTGACATTAGGTCATTTGGTCAGAGAGACGTGAGAGATCTATTTCATCAACATTGATTTTTTGAGGTTTATATTATGTATTTAAACCAGACTCCAGCATTTTCAATGCTTTTTAAATTTTGTATTATCTAGGTGCTCTACAATGTGCAAAAGGGCTAGAGCTACATTAAAATGAATAAATAGGTCAGAGAATCAGTAGTTCAAAATGGTTAGATTCTTTTTCCTGTTCCCCTTCAGTAGACCACAGAAAGCACATCCTGTGGGAAGCAGAGCAATGTCAGAGTTAACATATCTAACAGCCTCTACATGCTGAGACAAAGCCTGTGTGCAATCTCAGAGGGACTTCAAGACATGACATCTGTTCATCTCACACGCTCGATGCAGCAGATAGACAAAGGTGGTTCAATCCACTTGCACTTTAGGCATGAGCATATTTTTCTGTGCGTACTGTTTACATTCACACAGAAAGCCTTAAGTTGATTTAATCTTTTTGCTTTTGCTATAGCGTTCCACGGAAAAACAGTGCAAAATGTTGTGTCTGAGATTTTAGACAGTGTGACTTCAGAATTTCTTCCGGTTACTTTGGTTAAAAGTGTGCAAACGTCAAGTGCATTGTGCATTTTTTTTTATATTTTTAGTATTGAAATAATTCATTATTAAAAATAATTGCAGTGTCAACGATTAAAAGCATGGCTCTGTACAAAAGAAACACTGTTGTTATTGTTAGCTGCTGTTAGCCAGCCTAGGCTAACCTAATGTAACTCCTGTTAGCCTCCCACCAGCAGCTCCTGGTCAGTCAGGAAACAATGGAGGATGGTGAAAGAGACGGAAAACTGGTTTCTAACTGAGGATTTTGAAATGAAGTCATCACTTGGGTGATGAACGGGGCTCAGCAGGCGAACATGCTATTCCACCAAAAACATCCCTTGATACATTGGACACAGATCCTACAAATTTCACATTTACACCAATAGATTGGAATGCTAGCTCGGAAAATGTTCTTATTCATATCTTTGTTTAAAAAGTATATACAGATCACAAAATATTTTTACCGTAACATTTCTATTTTAGTCTTCATTTCCCGGTAAAGTTGAGTTGTAAATTTCATTTTGGCATCGCCATACTTTTGAATCCCATATCCCTCCTCCCTCCCTGAAAAGTCAACAGCAATTGATCAGAACATACCTGGGCTTCCCTGTGCTGCCCTGATACTTCAAACAGCAGCACCCCAGTTTGAAAAGGTGTTACTTTTATTCCTCCTGCATCAAACACATCCTCGATCAAACGTCAAACTCTTCAAACAAGGTGTCATCTGCAGCTGTCCAGTTGGGTTTGATGTGAGGAGGTGTAATGATACAAAGGATGTGCTGAAGCTATACAAGCTTGAACCCACTTGCCCGCCACCTTCTCTGATATCTCCGTACAATATCTCGTGGACAACCAAATGAAAACTGACAGTGTACACCACCCTGCTCTGTCTTTTCATTCATGACTAATTTGTTTTTCTATTCCAACCCAAAGCTACAACTCATTCCCTGCCAGTGCTACAGCTAGGAATCAATACTTTGGATTGTTATTTTACCATTCACAGATGTGAAGCTATTTGGCTGCCATACCTGTGAGCCAGAGTGAAGGAAACCACTAATACAGCTCTAGCATGGTCACAAATCAAAACCAACTCTCTAATGGCCTACCTGTTTACACAGGAAATCAATCCATTTGAACTATGTACAATTTGCTACACCACTTTACTTGTGGGTTGCTGTTATTTTTTTAAACAAAAATGGACACAAGCTTCTCTGGTTTCACTGCGGGGCCCGGCAGTGGAAGCCGGCAGCCTCACGCAGGTCCGAGAGGCAGAAACCCAGCTCGAGTCCAATTTGCTGCAGGTCTCCCCGAGGAGAGGAGCGGTGTTGATTTTGGCACTCGCTTCCAGTCCCTACCAACAAATCCTGCCTTTTTTCCAGACATGTTGGCTCAGGAACTCACTGGAGGACTGGGGAAGAAGAAGAAGGGAAAAAAAGGAGAGAGAGAGGGGGGAAAAACAGCCCCAGGGTTGGAGGAAGATATTGTATGTATGTGCACTCAAGCACAAGGTTTGTGGCCAGCTGCTTAAGGATTTTTCTGGGGAGTCAAGATTATCCACAGAGTCAATAGAGTGAGAAAGGGAGAGAGGGAGAGTCTTGTCTGCTTATGCCAGTGCAACTCAATTCTACTGGGGTAACACAGACACTGTCAGCTCTGTTTTTTTATTTCGTTCCTCTTTTTTCCTCCTCAGACCTAGCTGGTAAAGAGAGCAGCACCATGTTACTCAGCATGCATACAACCATTCATACCAAAGATCTGTGAGCAGAGTGGCTTCCAATGAGTTGTACGAGTGCATTTTAAATCCAGCACACCTTGATAAAACTCTACAGGGGATTTGACACTCCTGGTCCGTGGAAATGTATGACAGGCTTCACATTTTAGGCAAGAATCCTGTCAAAACTCGCTGTTCAGCTCACGATCACTCTCATCCCTCATTTTCTTTTACTTCAATCAAAGAACAATGGCGTCTTATGGGATGTTGTTATCTTTATACCTCTTAGAATTTTAAGCTTTCATTTGAGATATTAAAGTGCGAGTGAGGCGCGCACACAGTTAGCGAGAGCGTAGATCAGGAACAACATCCCCTCCTCCTGTGGGTTGAAATGGAGCGGGATAAGAGCTGTTGCCAAGGTCACAGCTCTGCATTTGCACAGCCATGGTTGTCAAAGGCTGAAAGGGCTCAAGCCCTTGAAACACCTTCTGGCTAGCTCCTCCATTCTGCATGTGGTGAAACTGCTGAAGGCGAAAGAGAAGGAGAGGAGGAGAGATAGAGAGCGGCTGGGTGGATGTGAGAGGGACGAGGGCAACAAGAAGGGAGTCTGCATTTCACTGATACCAAACCCTACCACACAGTCACACTTTGAATAATTGTGAGGGACAGGCTGTGGGCACCTCTGAGCCAGAATGTAGGCCAGAATAATACCCCTCCTCGGGGCTTTCTCTGGCAGCCCTGCGCTGAGGCCTTGGCGGTAGTGCCATGCAAAGCCAGTTAGCAAAGCCAGTTAGCTACCTACAGTAGTTATAAACCGCAGTTAATTTAGAAACTTTAACCCAGAGCTCCACCTTTCTCCAAAAGGAGCGACACATTCCAAATGTCTCAATTGAAGCCTCGCTGGCTGAATAGCCTTTTTCGGGGTGCTGCATTGTGGATGGACAGCCTTTTCAGGCAGCTTTTTAAGGGTTTTGTCAGACAGGAATTTAGATTGGAGTCTTACATGACCTTTCCCAGGGGTCACTGGTTGGATCTGCTGGAGCTTTTGTTGGCACACCTGGGTGATGACGCCTTGACAGAGCTACAAGCTCTCATTTCAGGTTTTGTAAAGGGGGTTCGATGGAGGCTGCATCTCCCCCTGAAAACAGGACAGAGAATGGAAAGAATAGTGAAGCCTCAAAGCTTCAGCAGGTGATTGTATCACACTTCTCAAGAATATTTCCCTTTTTTTCTGTATTTTAAAGCAACTGTTAGAAACTTTAAATCGTTTTTTAAACACTCTGATCTCTCTACATGACCTACATAAGCAAACAAGACTATCAGTGAGAATATATTCTCAATACCTTTCAATGTGCCATTTGGTCGGATTCTGAAGAAATCAGACGACATAATTCAGATTCTCCAGAACCTCCTTCATTCAAATTCTAGCGGGGTCTCCAGCCCACTGTGGACAGACCCAGGTCCAGCTTTACTGCTGCCTTTGACCTGCAGCAGGAGCTCCGGTGCGATGTGTCGGAGCCAGCAGAAGCTTCTCCCCTGACTGGCAGCAGCGCTTTGCCCAGCTGCTTCAGAGAAGCCAATACCTGTTTTGCTGGGCCTGCTGGAGGGAAGGGAGTCATGGAAGAACCAGAACCAGGACTGAGTGGGCCCGCAGTCACACCCTGCCACAGTAAAATGAGAGAGTGTTTCCATGAGCACCAGACTGCTATTGGAAAACCCTTTTTTTGTCTACAGGGGCCACAAAACTCAACATAAAAGTACCCTGTGGCTGCTTAAGGCTCAAACACTGAGTTGATATCAAAGAAACAATCAGAAAAAAATCAGATTGAATTAAAGCATTATGAATACTGATTGATTTATCCAAGTACAAGATAAAAGCTGTGCATGAAATCAGCTTTTACTCACATAATCTTTTTGTCTGAGTGAGCACTGTACATGTCGCTAACTTGGATTTATTATATGTATGCAGGATTACAAATGTACAACTTAAATATCACCTGCGGACAACAGTTGTACTTTTGTACTTTATCCTAACGTAGCAGCAGCTTTGGCTGAACAAAGGGCAAAGCGATAGCAACTTTTCGATGTCATGATCAGAACCGTTTCGAATTCATTAAATCCTGAGTGTGTATTTACAATAACTACTGTCTAAAGGCCTTTACACAGCAGGTTTGTGACAAATAAACAACACACAACACAAATATATCACATCAAAACTATTCATACAAGCAACTAATAAAACTGATGAGTTTATCAAAACACCCAAATCAGGAAGCAAATATTTTGTCTAAATTTACAAAGTACAGTAGTGGAGAGGAGATAAAAAGTATGAAACGTCATATCTCCTGCTCACATGTCAGCAGTCACACATCGACTGCCTTTTGCACAATTTGGTTTAGTTTGTTTCTTTTGTCCATAAACAGAAATCTGCAGCGGGTAAAAACTACAAATTTACTGTATGTTCCATATCTAATCTTAGCTATCACACACCAAACTCAGTGCAGATGTTACCTGCACAAACAAACACAGCTGAGTGAGAAAGACTGTTCTCAACCACTAAGTGTTGTATCCCTGCAAGGAAATCTGGGAAATCTGAAAATAGCCCCGAGGCTCCCAGTGTTATTGTAGGGCTCGAGGTGGATGATGCAGAAACCATTGGGAAGCCACATTGGGATGGTATTGGACCAGGCTTTGTTTGGATAAATACGTTCCGAGATTACTTGGTTTGCCAAAGTACAGCCACTTGTTTTCGCTTGTTCAAACAACTGGGGCGGTTTTTCTTTGAAAGAGCACAAGAATGAAAGAAAAGGGAGAAAACCAAACTTTGCTTCCACATGTTGAAAATGTCCACCTTGAGGAGTGATATATTGCCTGGAGTCGTGGCATTTTTCATGTGTGAGAAAGGAGAGTTAAATAAATGAAAAGACCAGCAGAGGAAAAAGACTTTAAAAAACATAAGGCAACCAAAACATGACACTTTCTGATCATTTTTCAGTGTACACCCTGTGACAGCTTTATGGAGCATGTGCAAAAAAAGAGTTGAAACAAGTTTAGTGCATACCTCAGCGAAACAATATGTGACAACAACCTCTCAATCTGGTCTGCTTTTTGAATTAGGAAATTATTATGACAATGTACCTGCGAGCTTCCGACACTAGCAGACTGACAGGGCCCTTCAAAGAGCTCACCCCCATCGCCTCTCTCTGAGCGCTGTGATCATAAAGGAGACTTTCTGGGGCTTTTCATAAAGACAGAGTTCAGCGGGGTCAGCTCTAGAGCGTCACGTCCATATCGCTCTGGCTTTCTGAACACCTGGCACCTGCTTTTCTCTTCTCCAAGCGGAAGCCAGGTCTGAAAGGGAGATAAAGTGCTGATTGTCCCTTTCCTGCCTCCATTTTCAACGGAAGTCGGGGGCATTGAAGTGAAACCACTTGCCTTTCAAGATGCCTCCCTGGATACTCTTTACTGCTGGGGAGTCTCCCCACTAGTCTCCGCTGATTAATCAAAGTGCTCCATCATCAAACATTGATGCTCACACGTTTCGCCGGCACCTCAGCGGAGCGTATAATGCCTAGATATCATCATACCCTCACAATGTTAATTGAAGGGCAATTGCGCATGCCATGTAAAAATACGGGATCTACCGCAACCAATATGCAAGACATAAAGCAACTTGCTGCTTATGTTCCAGGTCTTTATGTACTGGAGCCAGCCACACATCCACAAAAAAGGCCTCCTAGAACCACATCTGACAAAGCTGCTCTCAGATGTGATGAAATGCATAATGAATACGCCTGTATGTACCTGCATGGGACCCTCCTGCTTGTTCAGTACAGGACTTGAACTCCTTTGATTAGCAAGAATATTGGATAGTGCTGCAAGTGCCCCAGTTCAGATTTTCTGCCTTCCTATATTATATATTGCATATGGAAAGCAGTATGGTGGTGCTGTGGTCAAACACTTTTGGCTCATTTTGCAGCCTGGTATCACCAAATGGTGAATGAATAGCATGCTAAATAAAAAGTCATTTTGCAAGTTTGCCAGCCTGGTCTCACCCCCCAACTTATGGAGGGAATATCAGGAGCGTGAAGGTCCATTTATTGAAACAAATCCTGATATTTGAGTATATAAAGCACATAATACTTGCAAAAGTTGCATGCGATTCGAACTCCATTTCAAGACATCATGTTGCACTTTGAATCTCTCAGCTGCCTGCACCTTGTTTGGGACCTTTTTATAGTGAGACCTGATGACTTATCCAGGTTGTCCCACTCTCATGTTCATTGTGAATTATGATGCAGCAAAGGTTTAGTGGTTACAGATGGATGGACATAAATAACACAATTGTGAAATCGGATCTTGTAATGTGATTTATACCACATTATTATTCCAATCTGTGGCCATGCAACTGAATTTTTATTCTTATAATGTCTCTCTCAACTGGGGAAGCTAAGTGATATAACAGCAAGGAGGCAATTTTAATTAGTGTTTGGGGAAGTATCTGTATTCACAGTAAACTGGAGGTAGGGCTAGGCAATATGGCCTAAAAATAAAATCTTTTCTAAGCTAGAGGACGATTCACACTTTAAATCTTTTTCCCAAAATGCAGGGAAACTAAAACATAATTAAAACATAATTTGTATGCATATTTAAAAAGAAAATACTGGTTATCCCACATAGTGAAGGACTGTCAGTACCAGATGCTTCAACTAAGCAGAGCACAGATATCAAGTTTAATAATTAATCGGCACAGATAAAGCAGAAAAGTCAGTACACTAATTTATCTGCTTCTGTTTGTCTCTTGACATCAGCCTGATATCTGCAGACTGCTGTCTAGCCAGGGTTAGCCGCCCGGCTACATGGTCACACACTAGTTTATTTGACTCCCACAGCTTCACCCCATGGGGACACAGTTCATGTTCTGTAATGAAGAATCATCCAAGAGCTGAATAGTTGTGCTGCATGCACACCTGCTACAGTTTACAGGCCTGTTGCTTATATCATCCATATTACTTTGTAAGTAATCTTTTTGTGCACATTATTAGTAGTCATTTGATGATGCACAAAGACATAAAGTTTGACATATGTGCAGGTCCATTTATACAATTTTAATTTTGGACTTTTTGAGTAGCTGTAGCTTCCCAGTGGTGTCCCTAATGTATTCACATGAGAAAATATATTTTCTAAGGTTTTTGCATGATGTCGATAGCTGACTAGCTAGTTAGCAGGAGCATCTGACAGATTACATGCTAAATTTGCACCAGACCACCACTTCACCATTAGTGGCAAAAAATGAATCAAAGCTGATTTTGTGTAACATTAGCCTCTTTTGGTTACTGTGGATTTCTTAAAGTGGGGTTGCATGAGTTAGTTATCTAAAGTCAGTGTACTATTTAGCACAGAAGCTAACATTGAAACTATATAATATTTTCATACAATTGACTTGCTGTTAATCAGCAATTTCTAAGCTAAGCAAAGCTAACGTTGACTCAGCTAGTGCTAGTATTCACCTTATTCATAAATTAACTTGCTGGTTGCATCATTGCTTTCTGGTAACACCCTGGCTCCATGTTGTGGTGTTGTTGTAGCGATGTCCAAAATTAGTCCACGGAGTGGACATACAGAGCAGCTACATATATCTCAGGCCACATCTACAATAAACTGTATTTGAAATAAAGGACTCGAAGTCTGCAGTGAGCCCATCTGTTCAGGCTCAGTCATCTTCCTTTAACATCCCTCTGAAGGCGGAGATTTCCAGCTTGTTCCAGAGCCCTCACTGGTGGCTGTTTTGGTGTTATGGTTGAGTACAATGACATTAGAACATTGGTTTCGGGCTTTAAAAATAACTTGTCTGTGGTAGGTACTTGGAGACTTGTTCCTGTAATTTAGCTGGGAGCTCTCCATGTTATATGCTCTGCAGTGCTGTTTAGAAAGCAAAGTGTGTGGCCATCATGTTGTGTCTCACCTAACCAGCACTACCCTGATGAAACCCAAGCAGGAAAAAAGTCTTCATACTCAGGGGAAAAAAAGAGCAGTTTTGGGAAAAAGAAATGAGAGAAACGTTGGCCTCCAGTTAATACTCCCCAATTTCAATTGATATTTATCCAAATGCTGACACCTATAAACCGCTGACATAATGTTCTGCTTCATTTCCTGTTTTGCATTGCACCTTAAAAATGCTGACGCTCTACAGTATGAATCACCTGAGAAAGCATCTGCTTTTGCACTTGAGAAAACAGAGACATTATCTTGTGGTGATTCTCCTTTGCATTTGACTTTGCTTACAGTGTGCATCGTTCTATGTTTAAATGTCTTTGAGCATGTTCAACACCAGGGCACCACCATCAACACTTGATGATTTATCATGGTAGTCTGCTGACAGCTTTAAGTGGGAAAATCTGTTGACGGACATGATGTTTTTGGAACGCCTCCTCATCCTTTTAAAATTAGTGGAAACAGAGGGAGGACCGGACAAATTGAGGACAGCTGAATGAACACTTTTCCCCATCTGTCCTTCATTTTTTCCCCTCTCTCTCTGTAAGTCAGTGAGATAATTGAATTGTGGCGTGTGGGTGCTGCAAGCTATGCTACTCTACTGTCTAAGAGAGGGTAGAGCTGGGTGGTCAAGTTGTCAGGTGCAAGCTTTGGCTGTGGAATTAAAGAGTAAATGCAACAGGGTTCAACACTGAGAAGGAACGAAGCCAAAAACTAAAAAAAAAGGGGGAAAAAAAGGAAAGAAAACACTGGCCCCTATGAATTGTATGAGCTCCCCTGTAGTTGAATTATAGATCTGCTTCGGTGTGTTTGCCTGGATGATTGACAGAAGGGGTAGGCACATCTTCAGACCCCATGCCCCTGCCATGAAAGTGAAATGAAATCTCAAAATGTACCGCAAGAGCTCTGCAACTCTCAGCATCTCTGTTTCTGATTCAATGCCAGCGATAGGCAATGAAATCTCCTTATTTGACCATAGAGGCTTCATGCAGTAATAATCTTATTCCCTTATGAACCGTAGCACTTGTGGGAAAAGGTCCTGACTGTACTCCTTCCCTATGCATAACTGTCATTCACTGCATTTGTGCATGTTTTTCTGTGCTGTACTTAGAATTTTTCATGCGATCTTAAATCTACCCGGGGCCAAGTAAATACATCCACAGACTGTTCATGATGCATCTCAGACTGGAGGTGTTTTTTGACAGTGAAGCCAGTGAATTTTCTTATCAACCTCCTGTCAGACATAATAAAAAACAGGAAGAGAATCTCATTAAAAATTGGATTTTAAAAACACTTTTCTGAAAAGATTATGATTTTGGACCTAAACCACAAAATCTTCCAAAACAATCCACAGGAATGTTTTCTGAAATGGCACCATGACCTCATCGTGACACTTGGATTACCTGAAGTGACATTGTGTTTCAGTGCCCAACCTTTTAATTTGAATGTTTTCTTCCTATAATATGGCAAATGCACTACAGTGTGGTCTTAGCAAATGAAGCACACTTATGTTAAGGTAAAACATTTGGTTAAACATGACTTCAGGTGACCTCTTCACAATAAAAAAAACCTGAATCAAATTTCTAATACCTTTTTCATTCGAATAACCATTCGAATAACCATATTATTCTCATTTTGAGGTTCACTTTTGTATTTTGGGTGTCTACTAGAACATGTTTACATGCTTTAATGTTCAAATAACAATTTTGCATCCAGTCAGAACATACCTGTATTGACCCTCTGGTTTTAACACATCTCTGCTCCAGCTGGAGGGGAGTGAACAGTAAACAAACTGGCTGACATTACTTAGATCAAATTTAAAAAAGCATCTATGGTTTCCTGTGAATTCCTCTTGTATAGGCAAGTCAAATCTAGCAAAGGAATGGCAGACTCAGCCACTGACAATGAAAACTAATACAATTGTACTTTGAATGGCTAAAAACCATACATTTCAGAAAAGCTTGATTTCATGACAATTAAGGATTTTAACTCTTAAAGCTGTAGAAAGCTGGTGGTCATGGTTAGAAGAACCCAACACTGACAGTAGGAGACAGGATGCATCTTTGATTCAGGTGCTCTTGTTTGACTTTAATTAACAAATAAAATGCTCACCATGAAAGAGAAAATTAAAACTTTGAATGGATTGCTTGGTAAATTAGGCTACCAAACTATCCCAAAATAAGATGTAGTTCAGTAGAATAACTTATATCTTGGCTTCCATCTAAGTTCCTTTTGCTTAGTATTCTGACTACAACAGCTGTGTGGAACCTCATAAAGAGTATTCATCATTAAAGTTCAGTCAGTCCAAGTGCCTGACTTCCTCCCTCACTCAGCGCATCACACGTCCGCAGGGCGTACAGTATTTAATTTAGTCCAATCTTTATAAATCAGCAAAACCATTCTTCTTCTTAATGGAGAGGAAATGTGCATGGCATGTCAACTAGTGGTTAACCTCGCAGAAGTTTCCCAGTGTTAATCTTGGAGGAGCATCTGAGCTTTTTAATAGGAAAAGCCAATTAAAAATCAGTTAACATCTCAGAATCCTGCCATATACCTTCTCCCTTTAAAAAAAAGACACCTGAATACCTGCACTGTTCCCAGCAGTAACCGAGAGACCCATGACTGCACCTAATCCGCAAATTATATAACACACGGGCCATTTCCCTATGTAATTCCGCAGGAAACAAAAGGACAGTTATTTAAGGGGAGCAGTTATTCTGCACAGCGCTGGCAGGGGCACGGCGACTGCCGAAGAACAGCCTCCCTCTCTCTCAGCACCATGAAATGAAAATTTACATTCGCTTAGTGGTGCCGTGGTGCTCGGTGGTAGACAGCTGTATTTTTAATGAGAGCGGGGAGATTTAATTACCTCTGTTTTAGCGGGCAAGACTTCTGCAGTGCAATGACAAGGGATATACAGTGCAGGGAAGAGGTGGCAGATGATTTCTCTGCTCGCATCCCAGCAGTCGCCGAGCGGAGCTAGCTGGCACCGGGGCTGCAATTAATCCAAATTTATTCCACTACTGTATAAAGCTGATCTGAAGGAGACAGTGGAAATAGTCAAGGTGGTGAGTCTCCAAAAGAGAAAGAGGAAAACAAATAAATACACCTTAAAAACAGCTGCAATATCCAGAGACTTTGCTGACATGTACCACTCATATTCTAATGTGATTATTAATGTTGCGAATTTTCCCCCAAGGCCTTGTTTTTTATCACATCAGCAAACTTCTTCAAGGCCACATCTGACATCTTCATGCTTATTTTCAGCTGCAGAACCCAAGCGCCTACTGAGGTGGGTTGACAACAGAGTATCTGATGCAGTTATCAGCCCAACAACACTTCAACACATGCCAGATAAACCCCCTTCTTCTGCACATTCATCGCTCTTTGAACTCATATGTAGCATCAGTACAGACTTAATGTGCACTCTGTATTCCAATCACTGAGCAGCAGTTTTGTATTTCAGCGCTCAGTCACACACCATCAAAAAAGCTCAATTGGAGAGACAGAGATTATCACCGTCTTCATTTCAGCATGAGATGAATCAATTGGCAGAAGAATCAATTTAAGCGGTATCTGGTATCTCCACCCACCCACACCCACACACGCACACACACACACTGTGGCATGAAGTTTTATTTTATCATCATGGGGAATAACGAGCAACACTGGAGTTTCTGAGAGCTGGTTTGGAGACTTAATTCTCTCTGAGGAGAGATAAAGTGGATTGTTTTGACCATCGTGCCAAATTGAATATTCACAAAGATATAATTGAAATGCTGATAGCCATCAGAGCTGTTGTGTGAAAATGATAATGAGTCAAGGTCAAGGCAGAGACATATATGTTCTCTTGCTTGAAGCACCAATAGGTCTTACTCAAAATGGTAAATCTCTAATTATGCATATCCTTATTAGCAGTTTGAAAAGTACATCCAAGTGCATAATGAGTGAGGGGAGTTCTATATTTGGTAGGTGTTTCCTACTGCTAATTTAAATAAAGCCATGTCGGGTAACATTGTATAAAGAGCAACAAAGCCGGCATAGGGAGAAGTTTCGGGTGCAGCCCAATGTCCTTTCTATGACTTCTGTACACACTTCCTGGATTGGTTAAGATGTTGCCAGTGAATACAATCATGGAAGCAATTACATTTCCTCCAAAAAATATTTGGCATACCAATTAGTAGTGAAGTGTAGTATTTTGTTAGAGATTGGGTTGGTAGTACAATATGCAGCAGAGTCAATACCACCAGTTCTACATACAAATGTGACCATGCACAACCCTACAGTTCCAGTGAAAACTGTGCGTGGTCATACATAATAACACTCAGTAAGATCCATGTTTTAACCAGCCAATTGATGGACAACAATACCACGGCTGCCAGGGGATACTGCCAGTATAGAATTCTTGATACTCAATTATTTTAATCCAGAAGTTCATTATTTATTAATTTGCTGGGTCTGGTAGTTCATAATTTAGGTCCCAGAAAGTAAAAATTCAGCAATGGAGCAATTAAGGGGATGTTCAGCTACGGAGCCCAAATACACCTCCAGCTAATGTTTATAATATTCAAATACCGCCATGGAATCCACTCCTCTGTATCATTATGAGTCCTCACTGCACTACAAGTTTGACTCAAACATAAGAATAGTTGGAGGCAATGTGTTCCTTGGGGTTTAGTGGAAATTAAAGTTTTAGAAATTGGTTCATGCCAATCAATGTGGTGAGTAAGGGGGAGGGAGAGGCAAGAAAAGGGAGAGATGCAGGAAGAGAAAATAATGAGGCCAATAGTGCAGGGAGGATAAACCGCCATGATGATTGGAGTGACAGTGACTGAGTGGAAGAGGAGGGGAGACAGCTAGGGAAGCCTAAACTCGTGGAGTTCATGTTAAGCTCAACGTACCCAAACTCCTCTGCAGCACTTGTCTCCCTACAAATCCACCCAAAGTGTCTCCTCGCTCCATCATCCTTCACCACTCCATCCTACCCTCCCTCACACGCTCACAGCCACAATATTTTCCTTACTTCCCACCTTCCTCTGTTCCATTTCCCCCCCTCTTGTTCACTGTTTGCATTTGGGCAGACTTGAACTTCCCCCCTATGTCCCCCCAACCAGCTATGAATCACATGGAGGCCAGGGACCCAGTGGCTGCCAGGGCCTCCTGATGACTCCCAGCCCGGTCATAACAAGTGGCTGACAGCTCTATTTACATAAGACCAGCAGGCAGCGCGGGGAACCAGTCTAAGTTACACACATACACTGTGCAAAAGGCAGATATGTCATAATAACACTTGCGGTGGGGGTATGAATGAACGCTTCGTTCCAAATAAATTCGGGAGATGCACAGTCAATAGGTTTTTTTGCCTCGGGGCAAAGATCCAAGCATTTGTTTTCTGGAGTATTTCCACATGAGTGCAGAGGGTGGTGAGACCCAGGGGACGTGAGGCCTTTAGACCTCTATATCCGCCCCAGTCAGACGTCTCTCATCACTAGATACCAAGGAGAGCAGAGTGAAGTATAGCCCTGTTGATTGATGTTTAGCTGTTATATTAGGGCTAATGTGCCTCTTTGACCTTTCATCTAGACATGAGCTCTACAGCTCTGATAATACTTCTCTGGCTGCATTTAAAATATCAAAAATTATGATTTGAAAATGCACATAGCAAAAGGTTTTTGATATTAAATTCTAACCCCAGCTTCAACTTGAAGTAGCTGTTTATTATGAGGCAGACTTTCCCATTTCATGTGAGGACACCAGTTTTGCAGGTGTGTTGCTGCTTATTTACCCCGGTGGGTAGCTGAAGGGGGGAGATGGAGAGCGTATACTATCTCTCCCAGACTGACAGCTGGGGAGAATGTTTATGAAATAAACATGGGCCTGATGCAATGCTCAGAACCTTGCTCTGCAGTGGCCTTGGAAGCCTCCCCCCACTCCCTCCCCTTCCTCTCTTTCTTTCATTCTATCTTTCTGCAATACATAAACACACATATACACTCTGGCACACACACATTCCCCAGAGCTGTGGATACAAAGGTGCTCATGGGCCTAATGGGGTCAAACAGACTGTAAATCAATTGTAAAGCCTTCTCTCCAGAGCTTTCTGCCCAGGACAGGCTCTGCCACTGAAGTCCTTCACTCTGCTCCACAAAAGCAACTACAGTGTATAACACATGTATCAGGTTACACTGTGACTGAAATCACTGCGGAAGAATTTTGAAGTACAAATGTCACAAACACAATGATGATAAATGTCGCCGGGGGTGCTCTGCACTGCTTATCAGTGCTGAAGACAAGTATGATGGATTGAGTTCATGACTTTTTTAACTCACTGTACTTTCCTGAACTCTTGTCACACATTCACATGCTCAGTTCCTCCAAACTGTACAATGGTCCAAATTCCAGCCATGCCTGGTCGATGAGTCTATGAGGAGGGACATTAAGTCTGAGTTTATTAGTTTGAACAGCAAATACATTAGTATTAATATGTATATTAGTATACATATTAGTACATTTTACTATTGAAAACTATGTTTGAAAGCATCACACACACACACACACAGCTTTAGTTACTTTTCAGGTCAAGATGTAACCTAGAAAACATGATACAATTAAAATGATTGGACTTTCTTTTCAATTAAACCTCTGAACAGTATTTTAAGTAGTTAAAATGAGCCCTATTATAAAATCTAAACACTGCTTGCAAAATGCATCAATACAAATATTCTAATATTATATTTAGAATATATACCAATCTGAGTTGGTCCATTATGCATAACAAATACATTTACCTTTAATACTTTAAGTACGTTTTGATGCTGATACTTTTAACCGGTACTTTTACTTAAATTAGGTTTCAATGCATGACTTTTACTTACTGAGTACTTTTTATTAGTACTTTTACTAAGTAAAGGATCTGAATACTTTTTCCACCTCTGATCATAACTCATTCATGGACATTTGCTTTTGAAACTACTTTAGTTTCTATTAGCACTTTTAATCAAAACTGGTCTAAAGAACAGGTTTAATCTCAGCTTTGCATCAGCTGACAAAAAAGATGGTGGGGTATAGTATTAGTATAGATTATGATGCATTACTTAAGGTTAAATATCTCAGACATATGTTTCCTAAAATACCTTCCGACAGCCGTTCAAGGCCACACATGAGACAGGGTTTGTTAAATTTTAAAAAGGCTGATTCTTATTGTCAGTAGCACTTGCTCTCTGAGACAACATGCGTTAATAAATTATAAAGTCAGACACTCCGCATTGTGCTTGTCAGCTGACAAGCTGTTGAAAGGCTAATGATGGCTGTGCATGTTTTATCAGCAGCCTGCAAATTACTATGTTTCTGGAAAGTCAATACCGAGCCAAAATAGAAGGTGTGCTGAAAGACATGTTTTTTTTAAGTGTAATGAAAATGCTAGGTCTGATAATACTTGATTGCTCCATGTGTACATTATACATAAGAGTGTATTGACAGGAGGAAAAAATGCTTTCACAACAGAGTCAAGAACAGACATTTCAACAGCCAATCAATAGGACAAAGTTTGTTTTAATCATGGCCTTGAGACGTTGCTCATTACAAATCAAGTAGTATTGAGCGAATAAATCACCTTAATATGCATTTAATTCCTAAAAGCAAAGACTGAAAAATCCCCCCCAGATGCACTCAGGGCTCAACGCTTCACAAGCATCCAAAACTCTGACTAATGTCCTGAGCAGCTCAGGCGGTTGCTAGGAATAACAGGCCCCGGTCACTGTGGAGTACTGGCCTCTGTGTGCCATTATTCCCACAAACGACCGGAAAGAAAAGTCACTTGGTGGAGTAACAGCTCCCTGGACGGGAGGCTGTCGTGCAGACTGTGAAGAGAGACACAGGTCGGTTGTTTGCCCATGCTGCGAGGAAGAAAGAGCACCACATCCTGCCTGAGTGCTCACTGTATGTGTGCTTGTATGTGACTGGCAGCGAGGGGGCTCTTTAACGGTGGATCCATGATGGAAGCTGGCCCTCGCTTGGCTCCGATAACCTGTTTCTCCACAAGCAAAAGTTCAGCTGGTTAAAGAAGAAGCTCGAAATTCTATTCACAGCCATTCAGATTGAATCCTGTGGTTTGAACGCTTTACAGAGGCAGTTAACAAGACTAATGGTGCTTTTTGCTTTTAGTCCCCTCGATAGAAATACAGAATGATTCCTGTTTTATGATCACAGAGTGAGAATGAGCTGGCATCTGAAATGTGTGCACGGTTACAGATGTGACCTCAGTTTTTATGATATTCACTTATTTAAATACAGTCACAGTCACCGAAAGTTTATATTTTAAGGTTCAATACTTAATAATCGCAATGTTTGCTGTTGCTACTAGCTTGTCTGACCAGAAGTCTGAAAGCTTAATAGCATTTTAAGCTCCTGCAGTGTTGTCAGTTCGGATAAAAATGTCATTATTAGCATGTGAATATTGACAAAATAAGAAAGATTCTGCTTAAATATAATTTACCAAAATAATCCATTTTAAAGTCGCCAAATCTGGCATAATTTCTTGGGTGTCAAATTTTCCACCCCAGATCCTGTTATTTTTAGTGTGCGGTGTCAACCAATCAGGGGCCTCCAGGAAAATCTGAACACATGACACACATACCGCCGTCAGGCAGAGAAAGATACACCCTTTGGCACACGGACAGACTGTTGGCAGCGCTGTTTATTCGTCATCGTTCCTGTAATAATGTATGATTTATGTGAGAGTAACTGAAATTTATACACACACAACAACAATAACAAACATGATTTGTCATTAAAATATGTAATACACAAATGGAATTGAATTGATCAGTTTATGGGCATTATTTAACCCTGTTGAAGTTTATATACATAATTCATTTATAGATATTATTGCAATCGTGATCATCAGTAGCTGATATGTGTCTATGAATGATAGCTCCGACCTGTAACACAGCACGTCTCAGAGATACAATCACAGCTTCACTTCTGTTCCACATTCATCTGAAAAATATTTCTCTTACCAACTTGTTTCACCTCTGTCTCCAACTGACATGCTGTGATCACACTCATCTAATGTTCCCATTCGCTTGGCCAAAATTACATTATTAAATTACATTATTGCTCACAGCCTCACTGTCAGTCAGCATACTGTCTTGATGTTATCTTACTGTGACTCAACTCTCTGACAGTCATCAACATTCATCCCACCTTTACTTGGCTTATTGGTTTGGCAGTTTCATTCTGACTGAAAGCTGCAGATTAAACCTGGGGTGTTAAATGCTTTTAATGTCAAACTGTAACTCCCGTCAGTAGACGTCAAAGAAATCAGAGAAAAATTAAGCAACTATCATGTTCTGCAGATCTAAACTCACATGGACAGAATCCTGCAGGCCATGAGTTATGAGACTGTACTCTACTGTACTCCACCGCTGTAATGATCCGCTGCAGGAGTTCACTTTGCAGGGTATTGCATCATCATCAGTGATAGCATGAATCATGACAGACAGCCAGAGGGGCACTTAGCTCCTGCATTCTCAGCTTCATGTCATTTTGCCTTATCGTGAAAAGGCTCGAGCCCAGATGAATGCAGAAAGTTACATCAGGGTTAACAAGTGGCTGTCATGACCTCAAAACTCATTCCATATCGAACTATTCCACATCTCCATCAGTGAAACACGTCTCTCCTATTTTACTATACCTTCTAATAATGCACAGATATAATGCATAGTGATGATGTGCTGCCTTAGTGCTTTTTGCACTTTTTGCATTCATTCTTGTTGTTTGTTGATGTTTAAAAAATACAGCTTAATTATAGAGAAAAAAAATAATTGCTTGGCTTTATCTTTGGACAGAGCCAGACTAAGGGTGTTAGCTTGCTAAGCTAACTTGCTGCTGGTTGCAGCCATATATTGAATAGAGAGATCCTAGAGTTATGCTGGTTCTCTGAACCATTAGACATTCTGGACAATACACTTCTTTGTCAGTGAATTTCACTACCTTCTCCAAGAGCTGCATTTGAATGCCTTGTGGTACTATAGCAGAAAAAGGCAAAATGATATAATTTTGCAATGATTTCTTTGCAGTAACTCAATCAGAGGTATGCCAAAATATACATCATGATGCTGTTCTGTAAAAAGTAAAAGATGAAAAAGAAACAACTATTAAAATGCTTGTTTTCTAATAGAGTTCAGATAGATCAGGTTATATAGGCATAGGAATCTCAATGCTGACAGGCGTTCATGACACAGTGTTGTGGACTTTCTCACTTGAGTTGAAGCATTTGAACTCGCCAAATGCACAAATGCCATATCACGAATGACTTGAATCCCTAGTGTACTTGTGTCTTTGCATTGTCTTTGTATGTTATCGTGCCACGCATAAAGTTTACTTCGCACTTGGTGTGAACACACCATTCACTTTCACTAAATGAGATTTAGAACCGTGTAGAAATAAACAATTTAATAAGACACCTCTGGGACACCTACACTGTACAATAGCACATGCATATTCACTCTTATGGAGTTTTTACGCTTTTGACTAAGGCCTGCACCAATTAACAGAGCTTGTGTGTATAGCATGCAGATTCAAACACAGCTCTGGGGCCTCTAATGCTGCAGGACGTGAGGGAGGAGGGGGCGTCTCACCCTGGCCCAACTCCAATTACACTGCTTCTAAACTTCTTACTGTAAAATTTCCATATTTCTCCCACAGGCCCAATGAAGAGTGCAAAGCAATATTTCTGGCAGGAGTAAAAGAACCAACACAAGGGAATCTCCCTTTAAGAAAACCTGAGGGGGCAAAGCAGTAAATTTCAGCTACTTTTACAGCGGTGTTTTCAAGATCTGAGGAAATTGAATACAGCGCTGATATAGCCTGGACGCTTATTAAGCCCAGCCTTTTGTAATAGGAGAGAGGCTTGTTCTACAGCAGGTAGACTTGCCAAGAAAGGGTGATTTCACTGAAGCGGCAACACCAGACCGAGAAGTGGTGAGACAAGAGGATTACTCACTACCTGAAACATGATGTGGACAGGAGAATGGCCGTGTTCCAAGTCTTTTCTACCATGCTTTCTGCCCTGACTGTAAATGTTTATGAATCCTTTAATTTAACATTTCTTTGTGTAATTCATGGTTGATTTCTGCTCAAAGCTAACAATGACGTGACTGCTGTCATGAACTGGAAATGTTTACTTTGAAAACATTAACTGGGAACGCTCAAGTTAATCTAACAGAACTTTCTTGTCTTGAACAGCCGTTAAAGTTTTACTGTTCAATAAAGAGTAATTGGGGTGAGGCAAAGCTGGTGTTATTCACCTGTCAAAGTGACATGAATAATATAAAAAAACACCTCTCTGTGTATTTGTCCAGCCTGCCAAAGTAAACAGCACCACTTATTACTGATGATTTACATTTTACAGCCCTTCAAGTGATTCAGTTCTGACAGTGAGGCAATCCCTGGGCTTAGCTAATATTGTCATGAAAAGACATTTGGATAGTTGCAGAACTAAGTATGTTTACTGGAACTGTTGAATGACTAGACAGCAGTATCTGCAGTATCCTATGCAATTAAGATTATTATTAATTTATGTCATTATTGCATATTACTGGATTGAATTGTGTGTAAAGTCCTTCCAAAGTGTGGTTGCACCAGAAATATTTAAAGGGTACCTATTATGCTCATTTTCAGGTTCATACATGTATTTTGTTTTTTTAAGGAGAGACCCCAGGGTGGTAAAATGCAAACTTACTTCTTGGTTTTAGAACTCAGTCTCTCAGCAAAAGCCCAGTCTGCTCTGATTGGTCAGTATCTTGCACATCAGTGCCCCCCCTCCCTCTGAACCATGTTATTTTTCAATGGTTTTAGTGGGTAAATCTTCACTACGTCATAACGTAGGTGTTTGCACAGTTTGAACTCACAAACAGCTGGTGCAGCCGGCTCGTTGTCATGGCCATTCCCCTGAATGTATTCTGATTCCTTACAAACCCTTTTCTGTTTCTATATTAATAACAGCAAATCAGTGCTGTAGAACTCTTTCAAGTAGGCTTTAAGAACACTCACCTGATTTTTTAAAGTACCCAGCCTCGGCTTGGCATGTTTGGTTGTAAAGGAGGTGATGTAATGACAAAGGGCACAGGAGACATGGTTGAAGGCGTGGAAGATTACGGTTGGCACCACTCGTCTCTGGCCTGGAGGCTCTCTGGGAGGCAGCTGGGAGTTCGGCTCAGGTGGAATGAGGTCATTGCAGTGATGTGAGACGTGGGTAGGAGGGGATGGAGACACAGAGCAGCTCTACAGGTTATTGTCCCATTGCTGCTTCTCTTTGTGGATTTGCATGTGTGCACACTTGCCGCCATGTCTGCTATAGACATTAAGGAACCAGAGTTGTATTTATCAAATTGCTAAAAGTAGAGTTTTGAACTTCCATGAAAAATAATTTCCATCAGGAAAACTTCTTCTTCTTCTTCTTCTTACTTCTTCTCACAAACTTTAAAAAAAAAAATAACTTCCATAATTCATACCTGTGACCCAATGCATCACAGTTAGGAAATGAAAATGGGGTTGTAGCAGTTCAGAAACATTGGGACTCATCATATATGTGGTTATTAGAAATGCACAATGCTAACATTAATTCTGGCTACTAGGTTGAAAAAACATAAAAAAAAACTGAGCTAATATGCTCATAAAACTGTTACAGTTTGTGTCCATCACAGTGACGGTCATATTGCTGCTTACAAATGTATTTTCCAGAACACTTTGGTTTCATCTGTTTGAAATCTCAATTTCTGTCGAAAAGACATGACTTACTAAAAGCCTTGAAAGGGTTCATTTGCATGGGAGATAAATCAAAGGAGTCTTTTTTCCTGTTTTTATATTAAAAGAATGAGTGGTGACTAGCTTAAATGACTTGTCAAGATGAGCTGCAGACTAGCTTTTAATACTACAAAGGCAGAGTTTCTGAGCCACTATTTTCCAAACAGTATATCAGGTTGAAGTAACAGTCTGGTTATACTGTATCGTGAGACGTGTCTTGGGAGTCTGTAGAGGAAAGTGAGCTGTGCACATCTTCCTGAAGGCTCCATAATGCATCCTACAGGTCCAAACATAAACCATCCTGTACACGTTGCACAACCCCAAAGGAAATGTACAGCTTGAGATAAGAGTCTGAACAAACATTACAGTTTTTCTTCGCTCATGTCGTGTGTTAGTTTATTTTGAGAGCTTTGTATGTAGGGTCACAGAGAGCCACCTCATGGCAGAGGATGTTGTGTCTCTGGCTCCTTCCCAGGCTTGTTTCTGCTTACATAAAGTGTCACAACAGGCAGGATATGATGACAAAGTGATAGGATGTAACCAGCAATCCCACTTAAACGGCAACATGCTGCCTTCACAGCTGGAGCTCTTACTCTCTTCCTGCACATGGATGAGGTTTTGCTTGAGGAAAGCTAATGAGCGCTATACGCACACATCACCATCTTTTCACCTTCACTACTTTGAAGCTGGAATAAACCTTAATATGTTTTACAGGCATCATTTTATATGTTTTATGTTTTGTTCACTTGTGTGCTTACATAATCCCAAATGTCTCCAAAAATAATCAAACCCGGAAAGATCTGTAATTTGAATCTAGAATGCTCTGTGTCAATCACCTATCAATGGTGTCAGCAAGAAGATTTAATAAAACATTTTAACCCAGTTTTTAACCCTATACTTTTACCAAATGAAGGATTTTAGTCTATGTCTGGATCTTATGTTATCAGAGAAACAAGCTTAGCAAAAGAACATTACATAAGGAACGTTAAAATCACTGTAAATTTGTATTAACTGATGTATGTAATAGCCAGATAAAGAAATGACAAAATCCAGTAAATTGCCTCCAATTTTCATGTATTTAGAGATCCTTCTATACATACAATAATCCTTTAGGCTTGAAAACAGACTCTTATTTTGCTCTACAAAAGACTTGAAATGGTAACTTCCTCACCTGATATCTCATTACAGGAAGAGATCAGGTATTTCCCTTCCAAAGCCCAAGGTGGAAACATGAGAAAGCTTTCTGGTGATCACTCTGTTCATATATTGTTACATCCTCATCGGAAACAGTTAAGTTAAAAAAAGCAAAGCTGATCTACCTCAGTGATTGATGTTAGTTTCCAGGTGATGTTCCCATAACTATTTCTGTCACAGTAGTTTCAAACACAGTGAGATTCTTTGAAAAAGATGAAAAATAAGGAAATTCATCTGAACCTTTGATTAGCCTTTATTTAAATCCCGATAAGCACTCGGATCAGGCAGCAGTATCGTCAGCTGGGAAGTGTACTGGAAAGAGAAAAAAGTCTGAAACTGTATCTGAGACACACCTGCTCTTAGCAGGTCAGCTGGCCTGTGAAAATCAAGCCTCTTTTCATTGGCAGTGTTCAGGAAATCACACCGTGCCTTGCGCAAACTTCACAATAAAGGCAGCCAGAACAGAAGGCCGGATTTGCTCTTTTGACCCTGTTGTGTTTTCACTCCTTTAAGTTTGCAACACTCGGGGCTCCGTGACTGTTTTCATCAAAGGAACACTGGCCTCCTTTGGAGACTCGCCCTTCCGTGGGAAGATTCACGGCGAGACAACCGAAACACGAGCCGCTGCGCATCCATTGATTATAATGTCATGACCGAACATTTGTACACAAGGATCATGGAGTTTGTATGTAGAGGTATTTTTCTTGTGGGTGAAATATAGCCGATAAGGCAAATTATCCCTGAAAATACAGTTGTTTAAGTTTTGTTAATTTTAGTGCTCAGACATTTTTGTTCTAAATTCATAATTTTTTGAAAATTGAAAAACTTTTTTTGTATTATTTACACTGTATCAGAGAGGCTAAAGAGGCCAGTTCACCACTTCAGTTCAGGCTGAAACATTTTTAACAGACAGTCCTATTGACTTTGGTGATCTGCTGACTTTTCTCCTATACCACCACAGGAGGTTGAAATTAGGTGCACACATTAACATCCCACAAACCTAAGCTTATTTATATAGCACCATCATCAGTCAAAAATTTGATTTATGACAAAAAAATCTGCAAAACTAATAACATTCCAATCAGCCTCAGCTGTATTTTTTTAGGACAAGATTTAGGTGGGCGACAGTCATGGTCAAGTGTTGGCGGGAATGCTCTGTCCAGTTGCAGTTTGCTATTTCTCCAAGAGGAATGAGTGCACTTCAAGTGTGGCTACTCATGGAATTTTTCTTGAGGATTCAAGAAACAAGTTCAGCCATCATGATGTCATTGTTGTTAACCCAGCAAAGATGTCACTTTTTCCTAAATGTATTTACAAATCAAGGCTTTTCTTTTTGAGGGACTGCTTCACACCCACACAAACTGCACAAGAGTGACTCATCCAGATGTATGTTTTTAACAGAAATCTGTCCAACACCAGTTTGAGAAACTCTTTCTTGGGAAACAATCTTGCTCATGCGAGAAGCCGCAGTGCAGCAACACAATGCATCATTACACCCAGTGTAAAACCTGCAGAAGGTGATGAGGACCCCGATAAAGCAATCAAGCCCAAATTGCAGTGTGGCATGGGAACACTCTGTCGAACAGGCCCAGACCAGTATACGTCTCATCATCCAGCCCGGCCGCAAGCCACACATAGATGATAATGAGTCTCTGTCAGTGGCATCCAGCGGTATTGAACCAGATCCTGTGTGTCGGGGGAACAGCCGAGGCAGAGACACATCCCCTATACCTCTAAGCCCTGTCACCGGCTTGTATTCAGCTTTGGCTGATTAAAACTGATGGGGTGACATGATTGTGACCTGTATGGATTTCTGACGCTCCCAGCCACACTGCCCGACTACATGTGTCTTCTCCCTTTGACAAACCCACCTGGGAGCCCTCCAAACCCGAGCTGCAGAATGCATAATTTAAGAGGCAGCAGGCAATCAATACCGAAAACAGTAACGACATGGGAGGGAGAGAAAGGAAGAGAGAGAGGGATAGGAAGGCATCTAAACTTCCCAGCTATGTCCATCAGCAGCAGTCATAAGCATTAACTTCTAATCCTGGTGTGAATTTCCCGTCTCGACATGAAACTTCAGCAAAGCTCAATAATCCCATCAGGAGTTAAATCCATGCAGAGATGCATCGATCTTTGGAGGTTAATGTGATATTTTATCATCCTGTGTTTGATACCTGAAACCTGGGCATGCATCACACAGTAATGAATAAACTTTTTCAACTCAACAACCTTGCAAACATTATATTCCAGAAACCTTCTTTTGTACTTATCGACTGCATTGAATGAAATAAAATGTAAGATTATGCAGCTTAATTACCATTTTAGTGATTAAAATTATGTTTTAAACATGATGTATTTATTCCAAACTGGCCTGCAAATAGAGTAAAGTACAAAATCCATTTAAAATGTATTCTTCCACGCAGCATGAGATTGTTGTGTTTAACTTTTTTGATTGACGTCTCCTTTTCCCGAACAAATTCCTTTCCATTCTGGCACTTCCTCACTGTCACTCTCACTTGAGGCTACAGAGAAACTGTGGTTTTCTAAAGATTAAGGGACATTTCTTGCATATCCCCCAAAAACAAACTTAGTAATTGGGTGCCAAACCACTCAAGGACAATGGGAAGAAAGCAGACAAGCGCCTATGGTAAGTGTAATAAGACATAATCACTCATGTTATTACTTCTGGCAGACAGACTGCAGTCCACAGTACGAAACACTCTGCACGTACTCCATAACCCCACATGGAGCAGCCTGAGCGCCGCGAAACAATGGAGGTTTTATGAGTCAGATTTGAACTCATTATTGCTTCTATGCAAAAGGCGAACTGTGCTGATTGTGTGATAGCTGGAACTGCTGTCTAAGGTGGATTTGAGATATTTAGTACTTTCATGAATGGTCATTAAATGTTTCCAGTCTTTAATTACTTTAAATTATGCCATTGGTGAACTGCTTTGGCAGGCCCAACAAGTTCACAGAAGTCTTTCGTATTATATGATTGAGCTTAAGACTGTTCAAGTTTAAGAGGATTGTTGTGTTTCCTGTCATTAAAACGGCACTATACAGGATATCCAAATATATCCGAGGTGGAGTACTGAACTGTACTGGAGTCCCTCTCTGCCTGTGTCCTGGTCAGTCTGAGATCCCCTGAACTACTTTACTGAGAGCCTCAAAGGCCAGGAGTGTGTCAGTGTGAGATGAGCCCTGACAGCCTGCAGCTGGGCAGGGACCTGCTTCCTCTTGTGTCTACACCTGGCTACAGTAACTCACTCCACAGGACTGAGCTACAGTACAGTATGGTGCAACAGAGAAGTGTGGAACTACTGTATACCCAGTCCCTTTCATAATAACTGTTCAAGCATTAGTGTGACGCAGTAAAATACTATAAATAACACATTATAGTCATGTCATTACTTTTTTAAAAATAGTCTTAAGGCTCATTTATGCTTAATTTACATACCAAAATAGAAACATCCATTTCAAGCCATGTAATGGTCACTGCTATCACTGCCCATGTACCTCCATGCGTCCTTTACCGGGCCCCCAGGCAGAGCGCCAGGGTTTCAAGCTCATTTTCAGTCACAACTTCATGGGGACCACAAAGACTCTTTTCTGATAGACTAACATTGTTAAAGAGACGTCTTAGTGTTTGAATGGAGCATCACATTCTTGCAAAATGACTAATTTCACCATTACAGTTTGATCCATTTGGTCAGATTGATTTGGAAAGTTTACAAGAAAAGCATGATAAAATAATTTTCATTCCCATTAAAGTTGTTTCCAAACCCGAAGTCTCTGGTGTGCATGCTCTAGGGGTCCAGGTACTTTTATACATAGCATTCTAACTTTTTGGGCTTCAAGTTCCACCATTCTCAATAAGTATCGTTGTTGGTCTATGGTTGGTTCTCGCTTGAACTATTGGCTTCATTGCCACCATAATTTCCTGTGGTACTGCTCCATTTTGTCTGAATCCGTAAGCTTTCAGAAAATGGGCATGAGCACAAAATAATGCAGAATATACATCTGTGTACATGTCAATGCTAGCTGTTGATTAGCAGTAAAAACCTCCAAGTTGTAGACTGGCTGTTGCTGAACCATGTTTCTTCATCTATATCTACATGTTAGATCTGTAAAGTGAGATTCAGCTCATAGTTTAGCTGTCCAGCCTTAATATGGCTCTATCCACTTTCACCACTCTTAGAGAGTTGTTTTTCACTGCAGCAGGCAGCTGTTTTCTGCTAAAAGCTCTGAAAACCATTTGGTGCCGAACACCAGACAGCAAGCAGACACCATTTGTGACGAGCTGGTGAACACAGTTGAGCCACTAAAGAGCCAGACATTTTCTACAGGAGCTGTTAGTGCTGTTGAGTAATTAGTAAAGGAAGTAACTTGTACAACAATGGAAGACAAACTAAAACAATAAGCACTGTAAAAACAGCAGTATTGTTTAAAGTGGAGCTATGTGTATAGTATGACTTATTGCAGTTTAAGCAGCTGTAGATAAGTTATGCTAATTTCAGTGCACAAAAAAACGATTTTAAAGCTTCTAAAAACAGTCAGACAGACTGGATAATCCATCTCTGTTAATCTTTTCTTTATTGGGGTCCAATTAATTTCCCCTTCATTTCATGGCTCATTATTGTACTCTGTGTGTGCATCAGTTTGCATCTCACCTCTAATGACCTGAGCGGGAAGGCAGAAACAGCTTCAGCGTTGCTGGACTTTGTCCAAAGCACACTCAATGGACTTCATTAAAGAACAGTGTAACCACTGCAGATGGTGCAATGGAACACATACTGTAGATGGCTAGATTTGTGATGGTTTATGAAATTGGCTCTGTTTGACCAGGGTAAATGTAGTATGGTCATGTGTATGAATAGGTATGTAAACAAAACTAGCACAGGGGGGTGCCATGCTATTGTTCCGACAGCCCAATAGTTCGAAGAAGTGATCTGTTTCTAACTCTAACTACTTGTTTTTTTATAAAACCACACCATTGCACACCATAAAATCTATCATTTTAAGAAGCACATTGGTATTCACTGGACTCCAGCGTATATATATTTGAACTTTTGGGCTGTTGGAACCATATATCTATGCACTGGACCAATGGGATGTCAGAGCAATGAACAGTCACCTACGTAGGGCAGGATATTTGGGAAGCCTGGCCTCTTTTTCTGTTGAACGCAAATGCATGGAACTTTGGGATAATTGGAACTATACAGAGGCAGTTGAGATAAAGGGCTTATAGGAGTGAATAGGTTGAATCAAAAAGGCTGCCTGAATGACTTGTCTCTGACTCTGCCGTGATTGACACTCTAAATACAGTCATGGCGGGGGAGCTGGAGCTCCAGCTTAGGGGAAGCTTCTGCCTGGGGTTTTCCTGCTCCCTTGTTTTTAATTAGTCACACTGAAAACTGTAACTGGAGCTGGGGCTTAAACAAATTTAATTGCTACATAATAGCTAGTTTAATACAATTGTGGAGCAATTAGGATGGATATTTGTTGCCGGCTGGCATAATAATGCTAGCGGTGTCTTACTCTCTCTCCCCCCCATCCTTGCAGTATTGAAGTGCTTTCTGCCAGGGGATTTCTCCGTGGGCACTGGGCACAGATGTGCTCCTGAGCACAGCATATGGGGCTCTGGCTCCATCAAAAACATTGCTCCGGAGTAGAATTTACTCAGTCATTCCCGCAGTCCTGCAGAAATATCCCAATTAGAATTAATTACTTTCTCTCTCTCTCTCTCCAGGCTGTGGTTTGATTTCCATGTATGTCCAAGATAAGCTAAGCGTGCCATATGCAATTTGTTATGGACAGTTTCGGTGAAAGTTCTTCCGCTGATTCGAGGAATTTTCTCTTTTGGCAAGATTTTGATTGCATAGTACCAAACTATAGGTAGACTGCAGCACCATCAGCTATATGACTGTCATAGCTGTCAAGTGTCTCATTACCCCATGTCAAGTCAAAGGTGTATTCATATTTATGTCATGAGGCTGCACTGTATGGGAAATTGTGGTACAACCCATTATTTATTGAAGGGACAGTGACAGACAATGTACCTGAGGAAGTCTGAAAGGGAAAAATAACATTCCTCTCCCTTAATAAGGCTGTCTTGTCAAACATTTATGGGACAGAAAGAAAACAAGGGTAGAGGCGCACGTTTATTGACATTATGATTGGGGAAGGCTGTCACAGGATACAGGTTAGGGAGAGTACCAAAGAAAAATCAGGCATTGTGTTTGGAGGAAGTGCTTATCATTGAATTGCCCGGAGGTCTTTTCAAAAGAGCAACAGGCTGTGTTTCACATTGTTTTGTGTGTGGATTTGTGTGTGTCTAAGCCATAACCCATATCTATTACCAGAAAACTGCAATACAAGAGCTTCACATCAATACCAGATTTCCATTATTTGAAAAAAGAAAAATAGACATTTTGTCATGCATTGCCTGGGGCAAAGTTCAAATGCAGAAAAATGATTGATACAAATGACTTCTTATGGCAGTATGTTAAGGCCTAGGTTGGAACAATTTAGTATTTTTTGCACATGTGCTCTATTTTTAGTTATTTTGTTTTGCTTTTATTTGAGATTTTTTCTCTCTATATATACCTCTTATTTATTCTTTTACATCTCTGTTTATATGTACTATTGCTGTCTTTATGCTGCAGCTAAACAACCAAATTTCCCTCCTGGGGATCAAGAAATCAATACCTTATCATGTATCTCAGTATATGCTTTTAATTATAATGTTATTCCACTGAAATATGATAAATTATCATTATTAAATAACTGCTGTATACACTAATGTATACTGGGTAATTAAACATAAAATAGGGGAAGTTTGTGATTGGATGGTTGCCAGTTGGGAGTCTATTGGGAGTTTATTAATCACATTGATCTGAGTGGTTATGTAAAGTATCATGGAAAAACAAAACTGCAATCTTCAAATGATACTCCCTCAAAATATTTCACAACAGATTTTCAGAGAAATTTTAGCTAGTGCATGCTTAGTATTATCAATTTAGACAACATATTATAGACCTTTTATATTGGGCTATTACAATATCTTGTTATAGATTATTAATTTATATTATTAATATTACATTCCATTGAAAGATGATAAATAATTACACTGAATTATCATCTAGCCATACCCAACATTATATTAAAAAGTTAATTAATTATGTTGGTGTTTTTAGCCACCTGAAGAATGCAAGTCATTCACTCCTCTTTTTGCTCTGCTTTGCTCTCCACCACCTCCTGAGGGAAATATGTTTCTGTAGCTGCAAAATGTTTTACTTTGTTTTGCAGCTAGTCACTAATTGTGTCTGTCTGCTGTAGTAGTATAACTACTTTTCTTGAAAAAAGAAAATATGGTGCAACTAGGGGCAACCATTTCAATGCTGTCTTGTTGTCAAATATGATATCTCCAATGAGAGGCTTTTGTAATTCTTATAAATAATGCACATAGGTGCACGCCTCAGCCCATCATTAGTAAAAATGTTGCAGTAATTTAGAAAATGAGGCAAACAGGAGAATAATACATGTCCCTGTTGGTGCTTCAATTATTGATACAAACTCTAATTACACAATTATCAGGCAAATGGAGCTGGGTATTTGAGGGGCACACAGTGGAGTGCTCTGAATGCCATAATTGGGATCTGATGGTCAGGGGCCGCTCATTAATTGACCCCTGCTGATCTGCGCTGAACAGAACAGTCAATAGAGGGCTGTTAACTATGCAACATTCACATGCGCAAAAGCACTGTAAATGAAGATGGCAGCAGCCACTCTGCTGGAGCTGTTGTCAGCTGTAGCTGTGGAGGGATGATGGGGATAGGCTGGTAACACACTTTTACAAACCCCCTGCTCCGCCACAACATCACCAAACAATGAGAGGAGACGGCTTACACTCAGCAAGACTCTTTGAAACTAAAGAATCAAACAGAGAATGGCGTGTCTGTGCCAGCAGTGAGACGCAGTACCCACTGAGCCCTGGGGGCTTTGGCCAGACAAACGCAGTGCCCAGAGGTGGCATCCATTTACTGGTTAGTAGACAGTTGGGAAGCACAGCAGAGGAAGGTGTACCTCTTTTTTGTTTTATCAAGGCAAAAGAACGCACTAGGCAATGACAGATGATGGTGACGAAGAGACTCAACTTACCGGACACTTGGAGAATCACGTTACCTCCATCCAACATCTACATTTCAGCCTGATTTGTCACACTACATGTGGGCAAAGAGGGACAGAGAAAATGGATGGGGGTATAGTTCGTGTTAGTCTGATGTTCCACTCAGGAGCTGGCCCAGTGACCAGGCAGCCGTCCAGTTAGCTGTCCAGCCACCCCATCAACCAGACAAATGAACAAAGTGTTTGTGAAAAGACATCAGCAGGGGACACCCTGCACCTGGGGCTGAGTAAACTTTTTTCATGCTTTTCAACAACTCACCCTCTTTCTTTCTGGTCCCTTTTTTATCACCAGGGGGTATAACACACTTTGAAAAAGAAAACATTTCCTACCAGCTTGCCTTAAGACAAGCCTTTGTTTTCTTCTTGCCACCTCCTGTTGGCAGAACACTGTTTAATAGTCCGCTGATAATGTTCTTTTTCCGTTGCTAAGTCCACAATCCTGCACGAGGCTTAAAGCTGAAGACGATAGGAAGCATAAATCATTACTATGCTACTTGAGTTTCCAGATGGTAGCCATAATGGATATAGGCTGAAACATATATTCAGACACACTATTATTGACCAGCAGACATGAGAGAGCAGAGGTCAGAATGTTTATGTCCCTCATGATTATAAGTCATCGCAGTTCAACACAATGGGGAACATTTAGATTATGCACAGGGGTACAGCTCCATCCTGTAACAACACTGAGCCCGCAGGGATGTGTGGATTAACTGTTTGACCCCCTCAACCTCAGTGACTGAGCACACCAGTAACTTTCCTTATGTGTGAGCCTGTACTATTTTCTCTGTTGCATCATGCTTGCATCATCACTTAGCCAGCAACTGCACATCCCCACTCACCTTGAAAAGCCTCAAAAGTAACTTTAAATTGGAAGATATATTTAAATTTTCAGAAAATAACAGATTTTTTTCTCTGTACATTCCTGCTCAAGGATGTCCTGAGAGTCATCATGCAAGCCCAAGGTTATATGCTCTACATTTCTATTGTAGGCAGAATCCAGAATGTATCACCATGTAATTTAAGAAAAGGTCAGTACTGGTTAGGCAAGATCCCATTTTACCTCAGGATAGCAAGAAATCTTTAAAAAAAAATAGTCCATTTTATGCTCAGCTTTTGAGTACATGGGTGACCTTTATTAATACCATATGTGTTTGGTAAATTTGTGTCTACAGTCAGCATCCAATTGTTGAGCTTAATGTAAGGACTGGAACCAGCTAGATTGGCCCTTTCCAAAGGTAACATGCACCTACCAGCACCTTCAAAGATACATTTTTTTTTAACACATTGGAGATTTGTTTAAAAAAAACATAACCCAAAAACAACGTGTAATGAAACTAAAAGTGACAAAAGATGACAAAACAATTGCTCTCCAAACACAGACGCTGTTAAGACTTGTTAAGCTTGCTTGGGCAACAGCGCAAATTTGAAAGATCTACTCAGATTTCAACTCTGTGACAAACATTGTGGTAAATTGAGTTTTCCTTTCTGTCTCTAACATTGTAAAAGTATAGTAATATAAGGGGGCGAGGGGTATCAGTCTTGTCAATGTTGAAATAAGCATATTAACCAAATTGTCAAACTATTTTTAAAATCTTCAATGTCATAATTGTAGTTGACAATTGACGAATCTTTTCCTGCTCCAATCTAAATCTGAGAAGTGAACGTGAAGTGAAAGCTTGGGTGTGAATCTTGTGAAACTCCTTCCTGCAACCAAAGACCAGGCTCTTTAAATATGTATGCTAATTCGGGGCTCTTTTCTGGGGTCAGCGTGTGGATCCTTTTCACGGTCGTTAATGGAGGTGTAACTGGACTCAAGTGTGTAAGGATACGGTTACCCTGACATTTCTAGAGAGCTCGGTGCAACGGCCACGTGGAGAGTGGACACTGGAATGCTAGCCTAGAATTCAAATATAGATCTCAAACTCTGTGGCAGCCAAGGAAAAGCCTTTGCTTGTCTTTCCTCTTCAAAAAAAACCCAGCAGTGAGCTACAGTAAAGCACATTGGAATGAGTGACTGAATTTGGAAATGATCCACTTCAGATATTGCATTTTTTTTCTCCCCAAACACCTGATCTCTCAACCCATCACTGTGTTTCCATGAATGAGTTAACAAGCTGTGTAACCTAGTCAGTATTCAGCCACTATCATCATAGTGGAAGTGTGAATAAGAGACTCATTCTTCATTGTCCCAGACTAGTCATAGTGGGAGTTCACACACTGTGTCTGGAGTCTGGAAAATTGCAGTGCGATTCAGCTCTCCAGACAAGGGAATAGCTGTCAACTCCTGGAATGTTCCTGTGAAAATAAACAATGCTTGGGCTGCTCTCTGTGTCTCCCTGTCTTTCCCCTCTTAACTCTCTGTTTTAACCCTCTCTGCTGGAGCCTTGAGGCATAAAACAGTTGCGGCAGAATTGAGAGGGGAAGTAAATCAGAGTAATGTCTCCTCAAGGTTGGAGGCAGTCAATTCTGGCCCTGAGAGTGCCATCTTTCAACTCCTCAGCAAAAACATGTGTTCAAGGTACAGTTACAGGAGCCCGTCCAAGTCAGCCGCAGATCGTATTAATCACATGTCTTTTCATCATGGCACTAAAAAAAAGAGATGTTCAGCGCTTTATGGTTTTCGCAGTGTACACAGCTTTGCAGCCTATGATTTGTTTGTCAACTCAGTTCTGTGAGCACATTTAGAGGCTGGTTGCAGAAGTCACAAATAGCATTTTAACAAGTAACTAGGTTACAGATAATCTAGTGTTCCTCTTGGGAACGTGGATGCTTGACACGATTTTGTAAGTGCAGTTTGAAGGGGACATATTATGGAAAAACTCACTTTTTCAGTGCTTTTGCACATACATTGGTGTCTGGGTGTCCAGTCAGTTTTTTTGTGGGCTGTCAGAAAACATGGGATTCAACAAGCCATCCAGATTTTGCTCCCCTTCCTATGTCACATGCAGGCTCATTAAACTATACCACTCCCTGTTTGAATATCTCCACTATGGATATGTAAAGAAAACTGGATACAGTGTTCATTCCTATAAAAGTTTATATGTTGCCAAGAAGCAAAAAATCACAACCTCCATTAATAAAAATACCTTCTTCTTCTATGGCCCTTCTGCATCTGTGGGGCCTTCACATAACTTCACATCGGCTCTCCGGAAACCTATAGTTGATGTCATGGAGACTATGTCCATATTTTATACAGGCTATGGGGCCAATGCATCAACCAGTCAAATCAATTCATTATATTGTTGTTTTATTCAGCCTAACTAGGTCAGAGTATTGCTAAAAATGCTAAACATGACAACTATCTGTTCAGCTGATACTAGTGTAATGTGCTGTGTACAGTATGTAATATGAGAGACCAGTAGGAAAAAAAACCCTGCGCAGCTTATCCTGAATTACAGAATGACGTACACTATTCTGCATTATGATGCACAACTGATACACAGCATCTTCTCATGACTCCCCACACATGCATTGTCACCTGACAAAGCCAGCACATATGAATCATTCATCATCACTGGTGACACTCTCCTGTAAACATAGTTTGAAAGGATTCTACATGCTGCCAAATCCAGAACTGTTCCAGTATTATGGTGGGGTAAGTTGGATCCAGAGGGACCGTAAGAGGGCCATGGCCTGAGCTGGCACTGATAGCACAGATCGAGCGTTCTCTGGTTTCGTTGCCTTGGCCCACATACAGAAGCAGTGGGGCCATCAACTTATTAGGAGGCGGCTGTCATCGGGGGAATTTGCAGAGTGAGTTTGTTATTGGATCCTGGGTGTGGGTGGAAAAGCAGTCAGGTTGTCTTTCTAGACTTGTGGTTTACTGCTTCAACGGCCTTCCAAACACTGAGTATTACTATATCTTGGCTTCTTGGCTCCTGTTGTCCTACGGCTCAGAACCCCAGTGGTTCTGTAATAAGACACCCAGCAGTGAGTCGATAATATAATATAAGTCCATTTTTTGCCTCCCCAAAAGCTCCCTTCATGATGTTGTCATACAAACTGTAAATTTGGGTGGACACATGATGGGCATTTTAGAAATTAGGTTGAACTTCACCCCAGTATCATGAGTTTCCATATGTTGCACCACAACATTAAGATAGCTTCATATGCTTATAGTATTGAGCCATTATCATCATTACAGATGGTAAAAATATGAGGTATTCTTGGCCTTTAAAACAAAAAAAACATTAACCATTTCACTCTTTTGATTGGCACTATCAGTCAACAGGATTTATTCTCTTGAACTACTATTACATTGTTGTTAAGCTTACTTGTGGAATTTGCGAATGCACTGTGTGAAAAGCCATGATTTAACTTTTAACTGTTATAAGATGTTGATGGAGGTTGTTGGAGGAGTGTGAGAGCTCTATCTGCAGCACGTAGGCTGTTCTGCAGCTGATACTCGGCTTTGCAGTTCAAATACACAAGGCCCAAACCAAATATTGCTCTTTGAGATCCACCAGGCACTTGATTATTTTCCTTTCAAATGAAGTTTCATTATTTTGTTGGAGTCCGTCCACTCGGTCCCACATTTTTGTTCCCCCTTACAGTGTATGAATGTCACTAGACCTCACATAGAGAGCAAGACAGTGAAGCCAGTAAGGGATTCATTTTTTTTATCAGTTCGATCTCTACAGTCATTTTTAGTTTGACCACGGCATGTTGTTGTAACTTCAGCTTTAAAAAAAGAGAGGAAAAGAACAATATTTATATATAATTATTGGATTCATCATTTCTTTGGCAAAAAAAATCATTGTCAAGTCAGGCTAAGAGTCTCTACAGGAAAAGTCAACCTCTTGGTCGAATGATATTGTCATGACAAAGATGTAATGTTGCATTTGTTTCAAGTTTATTTTGGCCAACATGCAGCTTTCTTGGGTTGGTTAGGGTTAGGCTTAGGGTTGGCCAACGGCATGGGCGGATTTTAAGACAATGAGTCCACTGGCAGAAATAATAAGAGAAAGACATATATAGCCTCTTTTTTTGTTGTTTTTATCTCTTTGTAGTCCTTAACACCTCCATCTGTGGTCAGATTGTATCTCTTTGTAGCTGTCCTGTTTCCTTGTAGTTGTTTTGCCCATTTAGTAGTCTTTTTGCCTCCCTGTAGTTCTTTTGTGTCTCTTTGTAGTCGTGTTTTGTCTCTTTGTGGTTGTTTTGCCACCTCTTTCATTGTGACTCTCTTTGTTTCTCTTTGCAGCTGTTTTGCCTCTCATTAGATTTTTTGTTCTTTGTGGTAGTTTAAGGCTCTTCCTGGTAAGTACTTGTCTCATTGAGGAACATTTTGTAGGCGAAAGCTAGGGGGGCTGTGACACTTGGGGCCCCTGTGTCTGGTCAGTCCTTTCAATAATCCATCCATGGCCACAGCAGCTGGACACATAGATTTAACCTTAAGAATACTACAGTTACACCTAAATACGATATCAAACAAAAATACTATGAGGCCTCTCTACATTTACTCTAATATGTTATATTTTGGGGAGATTTTAAGCTAGACAACACTGAAACCTAGATCAATACAAAGAATTATCCACTAGTATTTTTTTTCCACCATCATTAAAACTGACTCTTGACTTGTCGGTCGGCAAATCCTCATTAACTTTGTGTCATTTTATTGCTGACATCTGATTGTTTTTTTTGATTAACACATGTGAGAAGGAATTACAGCCACTGGAGCATTCAAGGTCAAGTTGACTTTCCCTGTCACCTCCTTAACGTGGCGTGAAACCAGTAATACATTCTGTTTAATGGAGTGACACAAGGCATCGCTGTGGGCTGGGCCAGACGGGTTTGATCGTGACCATCGAGCCAGAAAGTTGGTGCTGAGCAGCAGAAGGCTCACCAGGAGCCCTCCTCTATTTCAATGCGTGGCCTGACAGCCAGCATTTTGCTGATGGGGACCTAATAAGGCCTGGCGTGGAGTGACCCCGGTCCATGCCTGCTGACAGCCTCCAACGCCACCTCCCCCCCTCACACCCCTCCACCTCCACTACCCCGTTTGAGCCATCAAGCGGCCCCTTCATCAAGGAGGCCCATACGTCTCTCCACATTGGGCCAAACTTTGACTCTTATCGTGGAAGGCCATTGCTCGTGTCAGATGGGCTTAATGACTCAATCTGTCCGATCAAATACAGAGGATGCTGGTATGCTAGGAATGGGACTGGGCTTTGGCAGAGGGGAGCAGCGTGTGTGTGTCTGTTGTGGTGGTGGTAGGGTACTCTGGATTCCAACTTGAAAAGGAAATAATTAAAATGTTTCTTTTGGAGAAAAAAAAAACAAAAATACACAGCCAGCCCGACATCCTTGGCAACACAAAATACAGTGGAGTAGCAATTAGCAATTAGTCAGGACATACTCAACAAATCAGTTGGAGTGGAAAAAACACAACCTAATTAGCATGCAGCAATATTGTATACATAAAGGTATATGTTTTAAGGCATTGTTCAAGATTTTGGGAAAAATTCAGTTTTTTGTGAAAAGTAAGATAAGATTGAACTCATGATGTCTATGCTAAATATGAAGCTACAGCTAGCAGCAGGTTAGCTNNNNCAGTTCATCCCAAAATCAGTGGCACTGACATTTATCAATATTAATCATCTATTTATGGAACTAGATGACATATGACTGTGGTGCATTTCTATTTTTTCTCTATTTGTACCTATCTCTATTCATTTAATACAACTGTGTTTGTATTTTGTTTTGTTGTTTATTAAGTGTAGTGCACTTATTTTTTTTTAAGTATGTTCATTTTATTTACATACTTCCTTCTATTTATATTTCGTATTCAGTAGAAACTGCAGAAATTGAAGTATTTCTGATTCTGGTTCTGATTCTTGAATCTT
>CAFUXE010003133.1:493668-539587 GCA_903364295.1 Serranus cabrilla | reverse complement strand
TTTTTTTTTTTTTTTTTTTTTTAGCAATGTCTAAGGATTAAGCAGTGAAAAAGAGGCTGTTTCTAAAAAAATAAATAAAAATGTAAGCACCACAACTGAAGTCATGTTCATCTCCAATGTATTGGGGTAGATGTAGAGATCTCAAAAGCTCTCATTCCTGTGGCTGCATACCACTAAAAATATGCATTTTTTTATTTTACAAACTATTTATAAAATTAAATTAATCTCTATTGTATTTGGATGGCAAAATAAAACTCAAATGTTCTGCATGAACAGATGCCACCAGAGATAAAGCAGAACAATGTGTCACTTTGTAATTTGAATGAGCCGAGCCTTTAAGGCCAGAGAGACGAATGCACATGCCAGTGCTTGGTGCTCTTGAAGCTATACCTGCTGTGCACTCTGACAAGTAAAGTCTTGACCGAGCCCTGGGCTTTGCTAATGGATGGCAGACAAAACATTTTCTTTGCTTGATAGCATCTGTTTGCAGAACAAGAGTGGAGCAGATATCAAGAGTGGTCGGCGTGTGAGAGCGAGGGGAAGGAGATTGTGACACATTTCAGACAAGTGCTAATGAATGTAAACATCGCTGTGATAAAAACAACGCAGCATGAGAAAACATCGCCTCTGCAGAGAGGGGGTAATTTAATCCATTTTTTCAAACGCCTCTCGCCTGCCACAATGCTCTTATCGTCCTCATCACGGGCGCCGTAGAAACAAGCTCGGGATGAGTTGTGTCAAAGACACAGCAGCTGAGAGGGAGGGGCAGGGAGGGAGGACCTCCTGTTGAGAACATGAAGGAGGACATTTTCACTGCATGGAAGGTGAAGGACACCTTGGGGTGCTATCCACTTAATGAAAAAAGTGACGAAACTTTGGATTTTTTTCTTCTCCTGATTAGGAAGGAGTGTTTTGGGCTGCGTGAGTCAGCGGGGAGCTGATTGAATTCGACTTGGTTCAAAAACACAATTACTTGAGGGAGAAAGATAAAGATGCCTTCAATTAGCTCTCAGCTTTCACATATAAATATTACATGGTAAATTTTGTTCCTCATTATTAATTCATTTTCTGATTTGTTTATTTTCTGTCGCTTCCTCCTCGCTTTGTAGCAAGTATCAGGAGGATATAGCACCTCTCTTTGTTGTGCTTATTCTCTGAATGCACCAGGGTTATTATATATTTCCATAATCAGAGTTTGACATCAGCCTAATAACAGTTCGACAGAGAAGCTCCACCCACTGACCTGTGGCCTGTGTCGACCCTCATTAGTCAGGCCCACACACAGAATCTGTGCTCAACCTTAGGTCACGTCAAACCCATCCATCTCTGACAGCAGCTGGGCTCCAGCACATCCACACTGATTCTCCATTTTTGATCAACTTTCACTGAAAGCACCAACATCTTGAAATATGTTTTTTTAACCAAGTGGTTAATTTATTTCCATCATCCTCTGAGATTCTACAAAATGCTATATTAAAAAAACGAAAATAATTCATGATATATCACTAAAAGGGTCAGCAGATTTTAAAGGGGACATATTATGCTAGCTTTACTAGTATTTGGCTTTTCTATTCAACCACTTTTTTTCAAATTCTTCCCAATGCCGCTGCATCTCTGAGACTCTGTCGAAGTGCTCTTTAAGGCCCCATCCCAAAAAAAGTGTAACTGGGTCTTCTGTATCTGTTCTCTCCCAGCCTCGAAGAAGAACAAATGGCTTGAAGTCAATTTCACATCATGACCAAACAATGGAATAACAACTTCAGCTATTAAGATTACAGGTTTTCCTGATATTAGCATGCAGCTATATGAAGCAGTGGACTGACTATAACAAAGTATAGCGGCTAAACTTTCTGTTGTAAATCAATACAAGCTTCTAAACCAAAATAGACACTATGAACATGTTCCAACAGGAATATGATGAGAGTCCCCTTTAGGTTAATAAAGCGAGCCTTGAAAACATCATTGGAAATTTCATTGTGAAAGAATATTCACACCATTTAGCTTTTAATTTGGAAACTGAGAAAGTCTATCAAATCTGTGTAACATTTTTAGTGCAGCTGACATTTGAGTCTGTGCCCTCAAAGTACTTATTGTCTCAGACAGTACAAATTAACAATAAAACCAAAACTGGATTAACCCCTTCAGGCTGCAGCACGTTTAAGTGAACAAGAAATGATAAAACAACGTGCAATGCGTCATCAAACTGTGAAAGAAAGAAAGTGTCAACGGGACAAGGACAAAATGGAAAGAATGTAGCGCAATACTATTAATTTGAAAGACAATATTTTTTTCTGTTTTTTCTTTTCGCTCTCCACCCGACGTGTTAACAGAGTCACTCATCACAGGCCAGACATGTGCTCTCTCAGGGGCGTCCGCAGGGATGTCATTTCTCATGGCCTCTTGGAAAACACAATATACAAAGTTTGTCATAAGGCGAGACCACCTAGTGAGAGAGAGAGGCAGCAGGCAGCGTTCACAAAGTGCTCCATTCACAGAAAAGGCTTATGCAAAATAAACACCTACAACGTGATATGATTGTCATATAGGCAGCACACAACTGGACCAGTGTATGCTAAGGATATGAAACAGGCGTGCTCGCACAGGAATGGTGTTTTTTTTTCACTCTGTGGCTTTAATTTGAATCTGGAAAAAAAAAAGAAATAAAAAAACACTTTTTATCCACTCAAGGTGAACAGCTAGTCAGACCCTTGAAAAAATATTGCATTATTTATGCAGACTTTTTAAGTTGCCACTTAAATTAGCCACATTATAAACAAGAACACTTTGTAATTGACACTGAGTTAGTAGTTATTTTGGTTCACCTGCAAACCTGCACAATCTAATGTAATTCAATATAACATGTCTTTGCCTGGATTTCCATTATCTATTTTATATATATAAAGATGGGAAGAACAGCAATAACTCCTCCCTTCCTTGACAGTTACCTCTGATAACATTCTCACTGTATTTTATCTCAGCTGCAAGTTTAGACTGTGGTGTTAAGATGCATGGCCGTACCGCAGTCAGCTCCACTTGATCTGTGAGATTACTTAACCTGACAGGAAGTATAGACTGCAGTAGGTAAGAAGGATTTAGTAAATGGCCCAAGACTTGTTGCAACCTTTCAGAAATCTTAGATGCTTACATGGCATTGTGCTCACACATACACATTTTGACATTTGGCTTCTCATTTTGATTCCTGCCCGCACAGATGCAGTACGAGTGGATGGAATTAGCGTAGACTGATTTGGATGTGATTACAAAATAACACTGACAGGGAATGTGATCCAGAAAAGGAATAAATAAAGATAATCTTTTCAAAAATAACATGCAAATCTTAATGGATTGCTTCTATCTTCCCCATTTAAGTCATGTGTCACAGCTTGTGTGTTTTCAACGTGGCCAATTATAATCACAATCGCACAGCAACACCAAAAGCGCATGTTTGACATTGCCAAACACTAACAAGAAAATAATCATAACTGCAAGTGCTAATATTTGCTCACAGAGTCCATGTTTTATTCATGGGACATCTGTGCCACTTGGAATCAGCCTGAAGCTGCACAACCCAAATAAGAGTTATTCAATTAAACTCTGCAAAATTGATGGACAAATGTTTGCTGCTTTTATTTCATTTCTCTATTTTGCAGCAGCCCAAACCTCACCCCATAACAATGCATCAATAATCTCTGAATGCTGCATCACCTCAACTGCCAATCAAAGGATGGACTGGGGCCTGTTTGCTTTCCTGATTTGAAATATTAATACAGGTTAGCCTTGTGAGATGCAAAAATGTAGACTGGGGCACATGCTGGCACCAGAAGCAAGGCCGCAGCTTGACAAGGCAAACAAGAAGTCCTTAAATAAATGATGAGTTTAAAGGTTTGGAGAGGCTCTCTGACATGAAATAACCAGTGTACAATGAGTGCAACCCTGACCCAAGGATTTCAAAACAACCTCATCAGCATCAGCGGAGAAAAATCCCATATTTACGTGTGCCCTTCACAGTCAAGAACACTGAGGGACATGATACTGTACATAAACCTGGTACTGTCTTGGCCAGAGTCAGTCACACTCGCTTAAAGCAGGAGACAAATGATAACGAGCCAGAACCTCTTCTTCACTCTCATTCTTTTCCTCTTCCCGGAGGAAAGGTTGCGGTGTGCGCTGCTGCCTGTAAAACTGAAAAAAGCCGTTTACGCTGACAGGCTGGATGCTTGTTCCCTCAGCGCTGCGGCTACACCACGCACCTCACAATCCAAGCATGGAGAAGAGTTATTTTAGAGGACAAATAGTGTGTTTGGCATAGTGCAGAGACACATTCCAGCCTGCTGTATGTCTTTGGGGGAGGAAAAAGAAGCTTAAGCACCCAGCAATCGTTGGCATGCAGATACCGGATGTCAAGTGAAATACATATAATTTTTACTGTATTGTGAGCTGATGGATTTCCTGGTCCCTTTAATATAGCGCTGTTGTTGGAATGAGAGAATGCAGTATGAATGTCAGAGCTGGCACAGTGAGGGCCTTCACTGAGCCCAGGCCATGGCTTCCAGGGATTTGTCCAGATGAGAGCTGAACAGGCCTGAGGATGTGCTGGAGCCTTCCACTTCTCTGTTTCCCAGTGTGTGTGTGCGAGTGTGTGCATGCAGGCGGACATGCCTCCAAGCGACTGTAGACGTAGTACTTTTTCCAGTTCTGAACAGAATGTTGAGAGCTGTACAGTCAGGGGAAAGCTGAAGAAGCAGGTTCTACTTCAGTTTGACAGTGTCAAAGAGAACCGGAAAACAGACATTGATGCTGGATCCAGGGGGCTGTAAGGCTCCCATACAACCAGGGACTGTTGATTGTTCTGACATCCCATTGGTCCAATGCATAGATATATAATGTGGTGGTTTGGGAATGGTAAGGTTAAGGCACAAAATGACTTGGTCAAAAGGACCCAATAGTCTGAATAAGTTGTCATTCCATACAGCCCAGGACACCGGAATAAATGGTAATAAGGATCACACTGGGTCGCTTGTATAAACACAAGGAAATGTTGACAGTTTAAACAAGCACTGCTTGGTTAGGCTCAAGCTAAAAAACAACAACTCCCATACATAACTGCGAGATGGAATTTGTTATATGTGACACAGTTACTTAGGTGATGAAGAACTGATCTTTCTTCTGAATCCTAACCAAGAGGTTTTTGTGTCTAAACCTAACCATTCCTAAACCACTGCTTCGTCACAGCACAAACTTTTTTCTAAGAAGCATGCCGGTATTTTATAACCCATGTATCTATGTGTCGGACCAATAGGATGTCAGAACAATGACCAGTCTGACATGGACATCAGTCTCATGGGTGTCCTCGGTCGGAGTGATCGGATGAAACTATAATGCTCTTTACACTATCAAACAAACCTTAATGGTGATGAAAAGTGTCATATCACCGTATATCAACAATCAATGTTCTGTGGTTTGCAGCAAATGATACACAATGCCAGCATTCTTCTTGCAAATGGACTGCCCCATGGGAGGAAAAGTCCAGATAACAGCCCTCATAAGTCAAAGGAAACAGGAAGAGAAAACCCCAGAGGAAAAAGACCCAAAAGAAGAGGTACCTCATCGAGCCTATTCACACTAGAAAAGACCCAGAAAAGCAGAAAGATAAACCTGGGCTGGTCATTGAGTATTTGACCTACAATTTCCAATACCTGACCTGTCATTACAAAAGGGACATTCAAGGTAGAAACCACACCAGGATAAAAGTAGAGGAGATAATTAGATCAAAAAGAGATTTTAAATGCTAAAAGTAAGCAAGCAGTATGTAAACTACAAGAGCACAAACCCCAACCAAGGCAGTGCACTAATTGGTGGATCCTTCTAAAATTTAATGAGTTCTTCCATTTGCACACGTATACCCATTCATCAAGTTTCCTGAAACATTGGGCAATACTTTCTATGCAAGCCGTTTGTTGTATAATTTACCATAAGTAGTTATTTTTTTCTTTTAGCTAACTGCCCATTTTCTCTGATAGCAGCGAATATCCTTCATGGTTCCATGATCCTACCGTGCATTTACAGATAGTAAAAACGGTCAAACTTCAGAGCTGTAAGGAGTCGCTATTGATTGTTGAGGGCGCGCTGCGTTGCTCTGACTGTAAATTTCATCCTGAAGATTGAAGTACTTCCATCTGAACACAACACTTGCATGCAACACATGCAGAATTTCCTCGACCCCTAGGCCGTGCTGCCTTGAGGAGCCCTACTCTCCTGGCTTGGAAGAGCTGGCACAGAAACAGATGGGGGTTCTTCAAATTTTAGAGATCATTCTGTTTGAGCTTAATCCTCTGAGAAAAAAGATGTTTCCCATTTTTGAGGTTATTGGACTTTTTGCATTCTTACTTCCAGCGTTTTTCTTCAGAATCAAAAGAGGGGGTAGAAAAGCAAGTAAAAAATAGGAAAAGGATAGAATTGAGTTTGTTTGAAATATGATGTATTGATTGCTATTCATTGTTTTATATGATTTATATTACTGTTTTATCGCTGTTATGTTCTGTATTACTAAAATTATGTAAACTATCTGCAGTTACAGGGAACATCTACCCAATGAAACTTTTGTAGCATGTAAAACAGCGACATTTCTCATTTCATTTGCTTTTACAGGTGGTGAATGAGTCCTCATTATGCAGATTATTTTGTTTGGTTTTGAAAAATATTACTTATTGATATTCAAAGATCTCCCAGCTAACTGATGACTTGCCAAACAATAACAAACGGCAGCAACCAGGGCTGTGCAAAAAGAAACGATTTAAACCTGATATATTCTGTTATTTGAAATACTAAAATATACCACAAGTTTCTATGGTGATAACACTGTTTTCCATTTATACAGCTGCACATGTTCAATTACATTTCTGACTTGGTTATTTTGGCACTATAAGGACAAAATGTCACCGTCGTCTGCCACAAAAAGCATTTTTTTTTTACTTTCTTAACAATGCAGTGCCAAATTGGGGAAAAACACAAAAAATCAATACAAAAGGAGTGCCTTGTAAATATACTCAACCTATTTGTTAAGGATTAATCTTCCTTCATTAGACCTCGGCTGTATCATAAGCTAAACTTCCCCTAAGCCACAGAAATGGGCTCTTTGTTGACTGTTTTTGTCATTAAATTCCCTTCACCCTGTAAAAGCAAAGAATATCGGAGAGAAAAAAAATCAATTACACCTTGCACTTCTGTGTGCATGTCAGGGGCTTTTCAGCATTGGAACCTAATTAAATTAACCTCAAAGGAAGAGGGACTGGAAGCGTGGCCAGGGCACTCGGTGCACGTCCGATGATTAGCGCATCGATTTATTAAAATGGGCCAGCTAGCCAGACAAGACAAGACCCTTTTCTTGCCAGGGTCTTGTTTACTCCTGAGTGAGACAGTTAGAATCGTTCTGCTCTGCACTCCTCTGCGCTGCATGGAGGAGTTAATTAGTGGTGAATGAGCAAGTGTTTCTGAAATACAGTTAGAGCTGGATATAACGGGGACTGCTTTGTCCACAGTGGTGTGGCAGTAATCAATGTCCAACAATTTAACTTCTTGGTTTGTTCTCGCAAGATTGGACTTTTGCTTAAAGTGACAAGAAAAGGAAACCTTAAACATTTAATCATGTAGTTTGTGTTTGTGTTATGATATGGAATTATAACGAAGATAAATTAATATTAATGGATGGGACTTGAACTATAGACAGTAAAGGCTTCAGGGCCTTGAGGGACTGATCACATCACATAAAAACAAAACGGCCCGTGTGTGTAAAGACCTTAAGAATGGACATAGCCACCATGAAGTCATCCATTGGTTTGTTGACTCCAGTTTTGAAGGTTTGAGTTCAGCATTTTGGCAGTCACCGTCTTGGTTTATGGCCATTGCCATACTGATTTTTTTCAAGCAGTGCATAAGCTAATGCTAGTGCATGGTAGCAAGCTTGGTTGGCAAGGGGCAATTATTACTCAAAATAAATAGCTGATTCCTTAGTTCCTTACTCCAACTGAATAAGCCATTTTCAAGTGACCAAAGTGTTAACTTTGATGAACTGAAAACACACAGTGGAAGGGTCAAAGTTCTACAGCCAAAACACAATCATAAGGTAGCTCCTCTCTAAAGTATACGCTGCTTTATCCTCCACTCTACTCTAAATGGGACCATACTTTACTTGATGAACATCATGCTGTATTGAAGAAGAGATCATAAACTCAACTTAAACTCTTCTTTTGTAACCAGTGGAGTTGCCCCCTGCTGGCCATTAGAAAGAATGCATAATAAAGGTCAGGACGTTGCCGCTTGATTCAAACGAGGGCCCACAAACTCAGCTTTTATCAAAAATATTGAGTTGGTATCATGGAACCAAAATGAAGATGGATAACATTTGAATGCATGTATGCAGAAAATCCTTTGACTTTCTGTTTTGTGTCCCAAAAACCCAAAGACATGCATACGTAGCACACTGAAATGAATGGCTCCAAATGGAACGTGGGATGTTGACACAACAATATAGCAGTAAGTCAGAGTGACCTAAACCAGGAAAAGGTAAACAAACATCGCAGGTCACAGGTTCAGAGCCCAGTGCCTCCTAATCCTCAGAATGGGCCTCCCAAAGAATCTGCAGCCACAGTGGGTCATCTGGATATCCTGGCACTGACTCACTTTGTCAGCAAGCCTGTCGCCATACGACAAAAATATGCTCATCACTACACACAGGCATGTCAGGCTGAGCTGGAGAACTCTTAACACATGCACTTTTTACAGACAGAGACATCCCATATCAACCGAGGCTCAAACATTTGTCAATGTGACAGTGAGATAGCTAAAGAAAATATTCTTTTACAGCTGTCAATCTAGTACTGGAACAATTAAGCTATTAATTTGTCTTAAAAGCGGCAAACAATATTAATACTTGCTTAATCATTCATAAATAGCCATACATTATCTTGGTTTTAGCATTTTTATAATTTCTCCATCTTTGTAGACCTATGTAAAAAAGAAGCACAGCACAGTATTCTGTTTGAACTATGCATTTCATATCATATTATTATCAGATGCTTAGAGCTTGTCACTCAACTTGTAACACAAATCCATGATGTAATCTATCATTTCACACTCTACAGAGTCTCTATTGTTCATTGAAACAGTTTGCTGTTCCCCTCAGGATTTGGATTGTCTAAACTTTAAATCACCTTTGACTGACTGGCTGCAAAGAGCTGCATTTCACATGTAACTCTTTGTGCTTATTGAAGCTGGTAGTGATAGCTGTAAGCTTCTCTCTTGCACATTGTTGGGTTAAGTGACTCTGTTTGGACTCATGACCTTTGGTTCCTGCCTCCAAAGATATGACAATTGCTGACTCATTCAAACAGCCACCATGCCCCCTAAAAATGGCATTCCCATTCAACATAACTGCATTCTCAATTATGTTTCAAGAAAAGCTTATTATCAAATAGTTTACAGTTGCTGTTTGAAACATGCGGTTGACGTTGTGAAATGGTTGCAGTTTGGTTAAGTTTAGACACCAAAACTACTTGGTTAGGTTTAGGAAAAGATCATGGTTTGGGTTCAGAGGAGTAGGTGTGTTGTGTAAGTGAATCAGTGCTGGCACGGTTGAAAGTCCTGTGTTTGTTGACCCATCCATCAGCCCCAAACTGCCTTCTTGCGTGGATACCTGCACACAAAATAGATCTACTCAAAAATTGGAAAATCATACTTATTTACAATCTGAGATGTTTGTTTAGCTTTTCACATGTTAAGCGGCTTATCTGCAGCGTGAGGAATGTTGAGCCTGTGGGTCATTCCATTTATGTTATTAGAAGAAATACTCCACGGGACAATCCAAACATTGTACAAGTGCAACCAAAGTGCCAAGAGTACGAGGAGATCCCAGGCCTGAGTGCACATTTAATCTTAAAACAACATTACCATTGATACTCGTGTTTAGATATATTCTTTAGCTCGCTGTTATCGCTCACAATTACGATATTGTTTGGATTCCCACATTGCTGTTCATATTTCCAGTGGACTGGCAGCTCGCTGATGGAGAGCCTTCCCCTCGGGAGTCTAGAAACGTTTTCAATGTGTCTGATCCTGCTCCTCTATCCTGAGCTGACTGTAATTGGCAGCCTCTCCTCGTCATTGAGTTATTACATTTCCCCTCTCGGCTATCCCATGTACCCCTGGGAGCACTTCACACTGTGAGAGAGTCCCGTGAGTCCTCCCTCTGTAGGACATGCAGGACCTGCAATATAGTTATTCTCATGGTAAGAGAAATCTTTCTCTCTTTCTGACTCTCCATAACAGGCCATCATAGAGTTTTCCAGCGTATAATGAGGCTCTTAGTGGAAAATAGCATAGCGCCAAGCATTATCATTTTGAGATTCCAGAACGTCCACAATTAATGCACGAGGTTCGGATACTTTCCATTTTGAAAAGAGAGGAAAACAATTATGTGCTAATGCATTAGCAAAAGGGCTTTCACTCTTCAAAGACGCATAAGAAGTGCAAAAAAAGGTTTACTATTCAGCAGGATGCAGGTCCCTTTCAACTTGACATCTCTTTTGAATGGTTTTATGATGTGGCTGCAGAAGGATGATTTATTCTCCTCTAAAGTCACCCGAAGTCGAGAATAAACACAGGTTCAGTGGCTGCTGGTGTCACTGCTAAGTAAACACAGACCTGCCTGCAATTAAAGTCCCGGTTTCCTCCAGCGGAGCTGACGTCTTGGTTGTGTAGGAGAGCAGGAGCAGCAGGAGGCCACAGTCCATTTCTTGCATATTTTCCTCAGGAATAATTGCAGATACTGTTTTGTATGATTAAGGGCTCCGTAATCATGCAATTTCCATATTGTTGACTCATACTTGGAGACGGCTTCGTCTGCTGTGGCACAAACTGGTAATTGAATAGGAAATGCAGATGCAATTATCTAGTGTGTAATAACTTGTGAGAAACTTGTCTGTGATCAGTATTTCCACTAGTTTTAGGTTCCAGACTGAGACCTGACGCTCACCATGTGCCCTGCTCACTGTGGGAATAAAAATTAGAGTTTCTGCTCGAACTATTGCAATCAGTAAAGAAAACAAAACCCTTAGTTCCTCTTTATGCAGGCAATTTACAAACCTGATCTGGTCTCGGAGCTGTGCTGTGTGCTGAAAGAAATAGCACACATTCAACCTGGATTCCAAAACTTAAACAAGAAAGCGATAACTTGCCAATCCTTTTTGACATATATTCAGTTGAAACCAGCACAAAGTAGAAATGTGGACATTATTAGTGCAAGTACACGGCAGCTGCTTCATTACATCACCTCATTGGAGACTTTCTTTTCATTGTGCGTAGGGAAGAATTTAATTAATTTTCCTTCTTTAGAAAACAAACTCGACAAATGTACAGTATTATGATCCTGGAACAGCCTCTCCACTTCAAGTATAATCGGGCTTATTCAATGCAACTTGAGAAAAGAACATACTCTTAAGACTAACAGTACTACGAGGCCACAAGTTCCAGGTGAGACCCTGTCATTATCCATAACTAAACTGCAGTCTAGACGACATTGTGTATGAGAGGGAAAAGACAATTAAGGATGTTTGTCAGACAGACAGCTGGGGCATGGATTGGGGGAACAGAGGGAGCAACATGATATCTTTTAGGAAAAATCCGTCCCCAGGACCTCCTGTGAGGATAGTAGGTCAAACAAAGACATAGAGAGTAGCATTTTCAACTATGAAACACATTTGGCACTTGGTCTTTTTAGTAGTTTTTTTCCCCCTTAACAACCAATACATATTTTTTTACCCCCACTGCAACAATAAACCACCAGACCACACCAAACATCACTCAGTTTGTACTTTTGATGCATTCTTAATTTCTTTGCATTGTACTTCTATAGAAGAGTGGACAACGAAGAATCTACAAAAATGCCAATTATTTGTTATTTCCTAGAGGAACGTCGGAAAAAGAGAGTCACACCGCTAGTATGGTTAAACATTATTGTAATATCATCTTCAATATATATCATGTTGTTGGATATGATGCATTCTAGAATCAGTTTAATTGAACACATTGTGAGCATGACGGTAAAGAGGTACTTGAGCTCATCTGATGTGTTGAGCTGTGGGAGTAAGGTGAGGGATGCATCACATTACTTTTTACATTGGTACCCAATGTTGCTATGCAAATTGAATCACTAATGCATATTTCATGTTATCATAATTCATAGGATACAGGGTTACCTTGGAAGACCGTAATGCAACACAGCCAGGATTGCTATGTGTTGTGGGAAAACCTGCTGTTCCTCACACATGCAGACCCAGCATATTCATTTTCTTAGATTGTTAGAAATACTGCGAGGAAATGCAGAGATTCCTGAACCGAAACAGACAAGGTAGATTAAGTGATTTATAACCGCACAATAGCTTATCAGGCTTCGACTTAAAATAATTTACTGTACATAAATTGATTGATTTGTAGTGACAAAGACCATGAGTCTGACAGAGCCGACTCCGTTTAATCCTTGAGTCAGTTTCAAGCAAATGTGGTCACAGTGTTTAAAGAATGATGTGCTTTTAAAGGCCTTTTATCCCATACTACTAAAAAGAATGAAATCATGACATTTATTCTAAAAAGCATGGTGTCAACATCCTGTGATATCCAGCTGCATGCCCACTTTTTGTCAACTGGGGGAAACATGCCAGTTTACATCACCTGGAATGACGCAGAGTAAGAGAACAGAGCAAAATGGAGTAAATGGAGCGCAACAGAGAAATTCATCTGCCAATTCTCTGCCAACTCAACTCAGGTCTTGAGTCTGGATTGAAACACACACACAAGCCTGTCCTTGTTTCATTCTCTCCACTTGACTGACCTTCATGTCAGCACTAAATGAATGAATAACAAATGACCAGAAAGGCTCCTACAAAGATCTACGTGGATAACAGACATATTTTTCCATCTCCACATGAATTAAAACACAAACTCAGATGAGGTAATCAGTGGGGAATTCAGGCAGTTTGGCATCACTGTTGGTCACCGTTGACTTTTCAAAAGAGTTGGATGGTCTATATGTTATAGCTGAAGACTTTCCACAAACATTCATCTCTTAATTACAGTAATAATGAATGTACAGTAAAGCTTCTGGCAGCTGAGGGTAGCTGGAACACATGAATTGGCCACTACTCCTGCAAGGTATTCTTATGAATGGGTTCATATATATTACAAAACTTTTGCACAATGGTTCATATGATATGCTACGGAATATAACGAAAAGTCCTTGGTTAAAGTTAGGACAAAGAAACAGGGTTTGGGTTAAAATAACTACTTCTGTATGCAACTACTGGTCACTGTGTAGTCACAGAGGGGAGTTTATATTTACGGTCTGAATCTCTAGTCCCATTTAGAGTAAAACAAATGATAAAGCAGCAGTGATGGAAAAGATGCTACCACAGCGCACTGTGAGGCGAATTCACAAAGAATGGATTGCGGCTGCTGATAGCATCATGAATTGCACATCACTTGCAACCGCTATCTGCCCCGTCATTAGGTCAGATTTACAGAAGATTTTCTTATAATTATATCACAGTGCAAACACAGCCATTAAGTTCTGAAGATGAGCGCCACACAATTGGCTGATCAGTCAGGATCTAATTTTAGATTTTATCATCTTTGGAGTCGGTTGTGCGTTTATTAATTACTGATGCACTTTGCTAACCAAGCTGTCTTGCTACCATTAGCCGATAACTTAGAGGAATCTCTGAAGCTCCACCATCTTGGTCCAAACGAGGAGATCCCAGGCCTGAGACATGTACATTTAATCTTTAATTCTTTAGCTCGCTGTTAGTGCTTGGATATTGTTTGGATTCCCACATTGCTGTTCCTATTTACAGTTGACTGGCAGCCCGCTGACATGATCTTCAAAACTGCAGTGCACAAACCAATACCAATAGATGTTGATATGTTCATAGTTAGTCATGAAGGCTATCACAGTTCACAATAATTGCCATCTTTTTGCTTTGTTTACTTAAAAAAAAATCGACTGTTGATATTACAACAGAGGCTGTTTAAAACGAGAAATGTAAGATATTTTGTATTATATATCAACAAAAAAATAAATAAATAAATAATAATAATAAAGGGCATTTTTTCCTTGACTAGATGACCACATTGATAATTAAATTACCATTTTGATACATGAAATACTCTTAGACATGTCTGCCTCCCCTGCAAAGGAACATAAGCCTCAATGTATCATACAAGTGGAAGTTATGCAATGTAAGGAGGGAAAAAAAGGAAGAAAAAAAAGAAGAATCCTCTACCATCTGTTGCAGCTTCCCACTACATGTCTGAGGACTCTCTTTCGCTAACATCTTCAACAGCAGACAATCCACAAATCACCGGGTCATATTTCATCATCAGCTGCCGGTCTGTTCCACGCCTGTCTTCTCCACCGTGGCTCAGTGACATGCGGAGAGAGAGGAAAGGAGAGAGTGAGAGATATTGGAGAAGCAGGAGACACACTGCAGATGGGTGGAAAGAGTTTACTGTATGCGTGACAGAAGTGGTGTGAGCTTCTGCTGACAAAGAAAACATTGCACTTATTTTCACGGTGTATAATTGCAGTCAGAAAATGTCAAGTCATGAACACCCTGAATCAAAGACGGGTGAAGCCTGTACAACAGAGTTAGGGGTGATCCGCAGTGGAAGCCCTCTTATACCTCCGGTGGCTTCTGTGATACTATTCTGGTTTCACTTGTTAAAGCAGTTATAATTGATATTTTTATAACAATGTCTCAATTGACATAGGGGTCACTTGTAATGATGAAGCTGACTTATTACCTGAAAGCTATAGAAGTATTGTTTTCAGCTCGAGAGAAAAACCTTCCACAGTACACTGTCTGCTAAGCACCAACCAGCAGACACAATTAGCAGCTACCTGGTGAGCACAGTGTAACATTTAGCATTCAACAAGCATTCATTTTTTTCACTTCAGTAGTTGGAAGAGACCACAAATATGGTGATATTTCCATTGCCCCGGAGCAGCCAAAACAATTATTTATTTTTAGTTAGCTTAGCGAGCTAATGTAAGCACTTATGCCACTTAATTGTTCCTTTACACTAACATTACACACAGGAGAAGGGTCCAGCGAGGAATAACTGTCTCTCCATACCATGGATTTATTATAAGAAATTGATGGGGGGATGAAAATGGTGCCTATTTTGCCCAATGAGAATTGCTTGTCTGGCATATATACCAAAAAGGTTTTATAGCTTCCACGTTTACCTCCATGTTATGCAGCCTATTGAATATGTGCAATAGTGTTTCTCCCTCTGGCACCACCTGCAAGTTCCTGCTCAGACCATAGACTTTGCAACACAGATTTTTAATCACTTTTCTGAGCTTGAGGAAAGTTTTACATATACATAATACCTCCATGAATCAAAAATGAACTGTAAGGCTGAGCAGCAGTGCTGTATCCAGCTTTAAATTTAGCAATGGCTCATACATGGATTCCAAACAGCAAATGACCAGCAAAATTCAAAGCAACTGTTTTGTCCTTTAACAGGCTCAAAAAGCAATAAAAAATATGAGTTGGTAAAAACATTAATAAACCATAGAGTGCTCTCATGGAAATAAGGTTTAATATTTGACTGCTTAATAGATGACATTTAAAAGGAATGAAATAAAGAACAACCCTGTAACCCTTGTGTATGTATTTAAGCTTTGCTTACTTTAATATTTCTACTGTAAAAGTCTGTGGTGGTGTTTGAGAAATCATGGCGATTATGTAAAACTAATCCACAATAAATCACATATCACATCTACAGAAAAAATCTCTTTTCCACTATAATGCACCAACTGCTACATACAGTATCAGATTTCTGCGTTGGCAGATGTTTCACATTATTTTGAGTCCATGGGAGGTTTTTGTTGCAGATGGCAGTTGTGATTCTTTTCCAAACCTAAATTAGGAAATCATGGCAGTCGCATGTATAAACACATGTAGTATCAGTGCTTTGGAGCACATTATGGTTGAGTACTGTGAAGTTGTGATTTGTTCCCCCTTTTCTTTTCAGTTAGCCAAATGCAGCACATAACAACCACCCCAGCAACAGTCGCAGCACCAGGTGCACACTGTTTCTTCAATCTTTTACATGGTCTGCTGGAAAAATATGGATTTTAATAAGTCCCTTCAGGAGCAGTAGAGGGCGGGAGCCTGGGAAAGTGGACTGAGCGAGGTGTCCTGTGCATTACATTAGATTCCTTTTAAATGTTTCATAATGACAAACATGCAGGATTTGAGCTTAACTGAGCTGAAAACAGACAAACTTTCTTGCACTGTTGTTGTCAAGAAAGTGTGTAGCACTATATCTAACATAAAAGACCTCCAGTTCCTGCTATAGTACTTTAGTTTATATAAGTACAAATCTTTCTAAACAAATTGTTGTGCACTTACAAAACCAAAAGGCCCAATTTATTGTACTTGCAGCTCTTTGCTCTTTAAATTTGATGCCCAATTTTGGGATGTACTATTCAGTACCATTTCCCTCACATGCTTGCTTAGCTTAAGCCCCTCAATTATTCAGGCTCGGATCAATACTCCACACACTCCTGTGAGGAAAAGCAGGAGGCAGAGACGAATTTAAGCCTGAATCTGGATTATGGATTTGTATCAATTTATGTGTGGCCACTCAACCAAGAAATCTGTGGAAAACACAGCGAAATACGGCTAAGTGGGGAAAGTTGGAAGGCTTAGAGCTTCTGTCCATTTTAACTCCTTGTTCTTCAGCGACCCTTTTTAGCTTTGGCCAATTATTACAGCGACAGCCTCAGTTTGTCAAAGGCGCCTTTCTCATTAGCCTGTCCCCAGTTCACTCCGCGGGCTTAATGAACAGGGCCTCCATTACCCAAGTTTACCTCCAACTTTAAGAACAAGGCTGTGTTGAGAGCACGCACTGATAGACGAGGACAAGTCACACATCAATGGCATCTCTAACAAGAGAGAGAAAGACGAGAACTGTCCTTTTATGAGTGGGTTAAGTTCACTTGGGAGTGAAACTTTTCATTTAGGATTTTAAGGGGGATTTGTTGGATTTCCTGTTATGGCTTGGCTCCCCCTAGTGTTGTTTGTGACAACTTCCATGTTAAAACATGTTCACACCTGTAGGTGACACATTAGTTATTAATTATCAGCTTTCTTAAGAACTATAACGCCTGCCAGCTCCCTGACATGCAGATAAGGAAAGTAAATTGTTAACAGAGTGGAGCCTCTATGTTAAACTGACACTTACTACTGTGCAGATAATTACATCAGCAGTGGTCTGATGTCATGTGAAACTCTTTTCCTTAATAGCATGCCAAGGCTGTATCCTAGAAACCACAGACTACCACACACTTCCATCATTTTAGGTAACTGGGACCAGTAGTGTCTCCAGACCACTTTTCTGTTGTCTTGGAACTGATTGTCTCAAGTGAATATATGAAAGGACTTAAAATTTCTGTGAGTCTGCCAAATGTTGAAACAAATAAATCCAAACAGACACATTTTCCTGCAACAAGGACAGGATTACAGCTGTAGAAATGTCCTAAAATCCTCAGTAATCCCAAACTCTCACTGCCAGTTTCTGATGATTTTGTTATGGCTTGCATAAAGTGTATAAAAATGATAAGCCCTCGAGGTATTTTGGCCATCGCTATCTTGTTTTGTTGCAACCAGGACATGTGTGGAATGGATCAGGAGCCAAAAGGATGCTATGCTATTAGCATCTGTTATTCAAATAAAGAGGACTTGAAACTAGTGATTGAGTCCTTAAATCCTGAGTAAAATGTTTACCAATATAATAAATCAAGTCAAAAGTAGTATTTTTTTCTCATAGACGTCTATGCACACAGATTTCTTTTTGCAACCACTGGCGTCACCTCCTGCTGGCAGTTAGGAAGATTGCAAGTTTAAGGCCCTTCAGCATTGGCTTCACTTTTCAAGCTCGGAGGTTGCTGCTTGGTGGCCTGGCTTCCTTTTGGACCTGGTCTGGATGTCATATTGCATTAAATTACCATTATTGCATCATGGTTTTGCATTATCCAGTGTTCATCAGTGTGTCGATGTGTGTGGTGTAAAGTGCCTATCCATACGTGCGGTTCATATCTTTCGCCAGTTACAGAAATGTTCCTCCCTCGCTGGCTGCGTGCAGCAGTGTGGCCTCGAACTGTGGTCCTGCTTTACGCCAAAGCCAAAGCCAAAGCCAGAATTAGAGATGGCGGTGAAGCCTACTGCGGGCCCTTGTTGTATTTAGATTGGCAGATGAACAGCAGCTTCGCTCAAGCCCTGTTTACAAAGGGCTCCCATCCACATTTGTGGGAATCGTGCCTGTAACGCTCACATAAACAAAGGCTCTGAAAGGCCTGTCGCTCTCTCTTTCTCTGCCTCTCTTTTAGACAGGCATCAGTCCAATAATGTGATGTTTTGGTTTAAAATTAGAGGAGGAACTCTCTTGGAAATGACATCTCGGCTGGTCCCACAATTTGATTGTTTGTAGTCACAACGTAGGGAGTCGGTTTTTAGTCTTTACTGGTTGGGTTTTCAAACCATTTCTGTAATTGAGGTGAATCAGAGCAGTAATGGCTTCAGACTGTATATATACAGCATGACATGAATGTGCTAATCATGGTCTGGTGACTGACAGCTCTTTCAAATACGTTTTGTTGTATTTAGGATGACACACAGTCCTTTTAATCCAAACGCAGACACAAACAAACACATATTGGTTGCTCTCCTATAAATCCCTCCACTGTTTTGAGCAAGTTTGGGATGACCCAACGTGCACCAACTTTGCCTCATATTTTCAACATTTTAGCTCTCAGTTCCAGACAAAATACCAAAAGCAAGATCATAGCACAATGATTAAAGGAAAAACCCAAAATGAAAAATAATAACAGAGAGAGGGTTTAAAATAGAGTACGTTAAAATACATGGCAGGGAAATCCTATCCCCGAGAGAGGGTCAGACATGTAATTTGAAAAAAAGGCAGAGTTAAATGACATGTAGGGAGTAATTATAGAGTCCGAATAGACAGAATGAACTGAAATAATAAAATACCACCTAGGCCTGTCAAGAGTTGTTCTGTGGACCGAGGGAAAGTAGCCTTGGGTTTAGAGAAGGGCAGGCCAGCAGGCCACCACCCATCCCTCTCTCTATGGCCTTACGGGAAACTATAAGGAGCATTTAACTCTGTGTGCTTTGATCACATGGAACACCGTCAAGCTATAGAGCTTTGTAAAGGGTTGAATTAGGTTACCGCTCCCATGGGCCGACTTTGAGACAATGAGCCCCTGAGCAAAGAAATGCACAAGGCCCCTCCACCACTCCTACACATGAGCAACGCACACACACACTTTGTGTTGGCCTTTCCTCTTATTTCTAGTTGTTTTGTGTCTTTTTTAGTTTGTTTTTTTTGCCTGTGCAGTTGTGTGTGTGTCTTATTGTAGTTGTATTGCATCGCTTTAGTTGTTTTAAATCTCTTTGAACACATTTTGTGTCTTCTTGTAGTCATCTTATCACTTTGTGGTTGTTATACGTCTCTTTGTGGCCTGTATTCACTCTGTGAGTGATAATTTGGAGGTGAAGGCCAGAGGGGGTCCTGACACTTTGTGCTCAGTAGGCCCGTTCAGGTTTCATGACCATGTCCATCCATGACCATAAAAGCATTTGAGTGTCTTATAGATTTCAGATTTCAAGAAGTAAATCATCTAACTGTGGACGTTTTGTGTCTCTTTTGTAGTCATTCTACATCTCCTTGTAGTTGTTATGCTTCACTTTGCATTTATTTTATGTCTCTTTGTAGTCATTTTCAGTCTCTTTGAGGTAACAATTAACCGATGAAGGCCAGGACGCCGTGACACTATGAGCCTCTCACCCTATGCTAGTAGCAACCTGATCTCACACAATGTTTTCTTTAACATGCAATTTCGTGCTGATGGCACGTAATATGTGGAAAATACGTGTAGGCAGCACAGAAACAATGCCATTATACACAGGACACGAACCTTGTTCTCCTGGGTGAAAGTGCACCGTTTGCTGTATGTATTTTCCTTACATTGCGTGTCACCAGCACGTAATTCGGTGTTAAAAAAAACATGATCATTTAATGTAATTTTGTAAGATTTGGCTGGCTGGTAAGCCTGTTCAGTAATCCATCTATGACCGCTCTCATAAAACCATCAGAGTGTTTTTTTTTTTAGATATTTCACTAAAAGTCTCATGTAATTTCAGAAATGTCACAAAATAAAAACAGAAAATGTGTCTAGATAAAAGACATCAAAAGTATTAAAAGGACTCTAATTTAAGTAAATAATTAAGACAATATGATCTGCATCACATCCCTGCAAAAAGACTTCATCTTCAGTAAAGGATTCAGTGTTAGACTAATCCTGTTTAAAGTTTAGGGCACTGCGCAGCAAGATTTAATAAAGCCCCATCTTCATCATCATTAGCCTTTTGAAGGTGTTACATCAAAGGACAGAGCACTTTATTTGACTTGATTCCCTCTGCCTGTCTGCAAATGTTATGAGTGTCACATTACCTTCAACCTGATGGATAGCATCCTCCTCCATCCAGAGCTGCTGCTCCATTATAATGCTGTGGCTCGGCTGTGATTGATTGCATGTGGACTCAGAGTGGAAGTGATGGATGAGAGGGTGTAGTTCACCAGCCGCGTAGTTGTTTATGTGATCATATTTCTAACCTTTTATAATAGCGCTGCGTCGTGTCTGTCACAGAGGAGATGTGATAAAATCTAAGTGACACTGCTGAGGATCTGCTTCTGTTACGGTGAAGGAACATTTCAACGGTAATTTATGTGGACGTCCCGTCCTTGCTGGTGGTCTCACACTTTGAAATCAGCGTCCTGCGCTTCAGAACCTCCATCTCCCAGTGTTTACATTTAGTCATCATCAGTATGAGGTCTACAGTATTGAACCAGGTGTGTTTACTTGGCTCTATGCCTCCTATCATATCTGGCTACATTTCTGCAAGCACTTGCCTTAGTCAACACTATACTCAACAAATGACCACTTTTGTGACAATAAACTATAAGCAAAGTTTCAAAGCTCAAGCTGTCACACTCAGAGAACTCACCGCAGCCAGTTGTGCTGCTTTGTTTGACAAGGGGGATCCAGGACACAGATAGCATTGGTAGTTTTTAGGAGTGGTCAAATCACTTGCTTACAATAGTGGGTTTTGTGTGAACACATTGTCCATGGTTACGGTGGTTTCCATCGAAGGAAAATCTTGTTGGTACAGCAGCAGTACAATTAATATAAGTAATATAACATGCTCTGTTGTAAAAGATGAGCCTACATTTGTTGTAACCACCTGGTAAAGTAACTGTGACCTTATGGTTGTGTGGGATATTTTACATACTTAAGATTATGTAACACATTTTTGAGAGAATGTCAGTCTGATATGTACCAACTCTCATAATTCACTGTAATGTCCAGCAGAAAAGTGCGTTCACATGGCTGTCGAGGGAGGGCTACAAAAAATGCATTTGGCTTAAGCTCCACAATAAATCCTGTCATCATGTTTGTGTACTGTAACAACTTAACGTACAGATCACAGACTTAAATCACATGCAGGAAAATTAATAACAGCTGGGGAAGAATATCCTCCAGAGATGGTCCAGGTCTGTTTTTCTAATAAAAATGGCTTCGTTTATAATACTAGAATAGCTTATTTCCCAGTGTAGAAATTGCAGCATACTTGTGCAAGTGTGGCCCAACCCTTAATGGTGCACACCCAGTGCTTATCTAGGATCAGCCCAGCTTGTGTTCAATCACAGCACTGACAGCCGCCCTGGTGTCCACATCTCTCCTCTCATCTGTCACTTAAAGGCACTGTGCATGCAACATGTGATACACTGGCCGCCGAGCATGTCACTCCTCCAAATGGCAAGTAACTCAATTTTCCGCAGATGGTTTGAGAGGAGGAGAAACAGAGAAAAACAAGCTGAGTAGATGTGTAGTTTTTGGCAAGGAAGGCAGTGATTCACATTTTGAGGAAAATGATGAAGGATAATTTCTCCCAATAGCTATGACCGACTGTATTTTTGTCCTCATTAGCTTCTCTTAGTCAGGGATGTTGAGCACGGTGAACATTTTACATTTTTCTTCGTGGTTTACCCACTTGTTCCAGTCAGGAATATCTTATTGTAAGAACTGCAATAATGTGATAGAAGTGAGAGAAGAATATAGTATTTAAGGAGTATTTTTCTCTGGAATATATAATTGATTTTTGTTTATGCTGGTGGTGCATTGGAAACTGTTAATAGTTGCCCAGTTATGGGACTTTGCTATCACCTAGTGGCCGGATGGAGGCATAGTTTTAGTTTGAATAGCCATGTTTGTTTGTTTTTAAAGAATATGGCCATAATTGACTTTCACTGCATTCTCAGGAGCAAATACTTACTTACTATAAGGGTAACATACTGCATTTAATATGCATATAATGAAAATATAAATTAAGAAAATATGTAATTTCCTTAACATATTTGCATGTGAGTGAATGCATGTTGCATGTATCCTGGATGTGGGTTAATATGTGCAGAAGTCAAGTCAGCATGTTAACACTGTCTGCACTTTAATTCTCCTACACGTCTGCAAAAAAGGTGGGGAGAATACGAGGAGACTTGTTGCACTCCAGCCTGAGCTCCAGCAGCAGATCTGCTCAGATTGATGGTCTTCGGGGATCAGATGTGCTCCAGGTCTGGCAGCAGGAAAAGGCTCTTCTGGGATAGCAGCTTAATAGAGATAGCAGACTGTCTGGCTCTGTCTGAACGCTCGGTTGTAAGGGGCTGAGATGGATTGGTCTGTGCGTGTGTGTGTAGGTGTGCGTGTGTACACTGATACACAACTATGCCTGGCATAGTCTCTGCTGGCTCTCTGCTGGCTATGATGTGTGTCAGTCATATGTGGTAGATGTTTTGAAGCATGCTGAGAATAGACTGGGTAGTACTGGAAGCAGTGGGGGTCCTCTGGGGTTGATTTTTCTTTTTGACTGATGTTGAAAAAAGTCTTTTATGATTTGAGGTTATGTTCAAACCTTATGTTTTACATTTCCCTCATGGTAACTGACATGCATGTACCACAATTAAAGTTTTTAGTTTAAATTAGACATCCTTGCTGGCTCAGTCACCATCAAATTCGAGCTCATTCGACTTCTGATTTAGATAGAAAAAGCTGATCCAGCTCTTTCAATGACAACTCTTTTCTATGATAAAAATTGTTACCTTATTATTTAACACTTGGATCTCCAACGGGGGGTCCAGGACCCCCCGGGAGTTCTTAGAGTTATGGCAGGGGGCTGCCAAACTATTGTCCAGATAAGGTTTTTTAAAACACTTCTGTGTCCTATCGTGTCTTGCCTAAAGTATTCAATACACAGCCATTGCTATTCCCAGTGAAACTGCTCTGTTTCTTTTGTGTCTGTAAGCCTTCAGAAAACATGCACAATTACAGAGGAAATTACATTTATATCAGTATCTAACTTTAAGCTAAAGGGGTCTCAGGGTTAGTCAGTGTTTATTGTTTTAATAGCTTAGTATTAACATGCCAAGTTATGTTTATACATGGCACTTTAGGCCACCAAACATGTCATCGACCCTGTTTAATATGCAACACAATTTTATACAATATATGTAGCAAGTGTAATACCTGTAAACAGCTTCATTAAGAAAGTTGATTTTGCAGGTAAATGTAAGAATTATGTGTATTTTCAAAGGACTATTTAAAAAAGGGTGTGGGCTATGGTTAGAAGTAGGCTTTTCATTATGTACACACATAGTCACAGATATGAATTTCACCATGAGATTCAGTTGGCTTGTTTCAGCACACACCAGGAGACACACAGTTGCATCGGTGCCAGCTGATTTAGAATTTACACCCCTCCAGAGGCTGGTCTAGAGTTAGCCAATCTACATGGCTCATCCATCATGACTCGCTGCCAGAAGCCTGCTGTTAGTGAGGCCAGACCTCTAGGCCTGTGTAACCCAGAGTCCTGTCCTCAGGGAGAGTCACCATCATGATAAAGCTGCACTCTTGCCTGAGTGCTGTCTGGCAGATGTGAAGATTATAGCATAGTAATGATCAGGGAGTGTAACTGATAAAGCAGAGGTCGCTAACCTCAAGCTGTGGTTATCGTCCTGGCTTAAAAAGCATGTCTATATTAGGTTACCTCAATTTCAACTCTATAAACAGCCTTTTTTTTAAGCCCTCTTTTAAAAAGGGCAGACAGTGTTTTTTAATAAACTCATGGAGCTCATGATAATTAGCTAACTAGTTACTCATTTTTAACAGTCAATTAGCTATTAAATAATCCCATGTGGGTGTATGTGTCCAGATATGTACTTTTATAGAAACAGTCTGGTAAATCTTTTGGAGCCACTTGAGGCTGGCTCCAAAAGCTGCATGGACTTGACTGATTTTGTTTTTGTCAGGCCACAAAAACTCTAGACTAGCAACATATAGCATAATAATGTATGTATATATGTAAGTATAACGACTATGACTAGGCATCTAACGACTATGCATCTACAACAATGCCAACATTTTCACAATGACAATGTGAACATGCTAACATTTAGCAAGGTCCTAATTTTCAGCATATAAGCATAACCGCTAAAGAGCACTTAACACATGGTAGTTTACAGCTGAGAAAATAAGATGACCATCTGTTCCTCACTTAATCAAAATGTTTTTATTCGAGGAAAGCGAATAACCTACTCTGTTCCAAATAAGAACTTCAACCTATTTTCCATCTTTTCTGTGCAAACCTTACAGCAAGTAGACCAAAAACCTGACAAGTTTTAGTTCTGTTTAAGCCAATGAGGATTTTGCTTCTTCAAGCCTGTCACATCTATCTCTGTCCACTGTAATGGCATTCTGGCATGTGTTACTCGGATTTCTTGCTTATGTAATGCGGACTTATGGCTTTAACATGATGACATGCTGGTGGTGACAAAGCCTATAGTGTGAATCAGTCACATCAGCATGGTTACATGTATTCAATCCACTTCAGAGATCTGTAGGAACATAATGTCCAGATCAGTTGGAATGGACATAAAACTGCCTTTAACTTGCCTGCTCTTCGGTACAAAATGTGTGTAATGGTGGATTGAGTGCATTTGTAAACACAGCAGGTCATTCACAGAAATCCCAGCAAGCGAGTTGGTATGTTGATGACGTTTCTGTCTTGCTGCTGCTGGGAAACCGGACAATCATCCAAGTCTGAAGATGAAGAGTTTACATAAAGGTGCCACCAACAATGTTGAAGTGTGGAGACAATGAAATTCAGGACCTTCTGTCCATGAGGGCCGATGCCAAAATCTTCAGACAAATTTTAAAAATGGCAAGAATCTCTGTTATTAATGACCAAATTTTAAACCTGTTATGTGACCGTGGTGTAATCTGCTGGGCACTTCCCCTTGCCCAAAATATGAGTATTTCCAGTAGATGAAAACATGTCTGACACTGACAATCTCCCTTTGTGTGCTAGATGTGTGAGATGGCAACTCCAGACAATGTTCGGACCTGACCGCCTGATATTATCTGGAGTTCATGTGAGAAAATGACAGTAGAGTCAAATCAAGTCTAATCTGGCAAAAAGTGATTTGAATAAAAAGTGCCACAACCAAATGCCAGAGTTTAGCATATTGAGCGTACTGTGACTTGTTATACAAAACCTCTTTAATACAAGAAAAACTTTGTTCAAAACAGCCTGTTTTGCAAAATGTTACAGGAAGCATGTTTAAAACTGCGCTCCGCATAGTCTTGTCTCCCTTCTGGCTTCAACATCTTCCACTGTCCATCTTCCTCTCTCCCTCACTGCCACCATCCTACTCCACATCCCACTAATTACCCCTCAGCAGTGAGACAGTGCTGTGTTTAGTGACATGCCGAGGCAGGCCCAGTCTGACTGACTGGTGGCTCTGACAGCCTGTCACACACAAGCACACTCAGAACTGCTGTGATGGCACATAGTGGCGGGAGTCCTGGCCTGCGACCTGCAACCTCGCTCCCCTGCTGCAACCACCCCTCCACAACTACTAACCCTCAGCCCCTTTACCCCCACCACCACACAATACATGCATTTAAATGAGCTCCTGGGCAATTTGCTGCTGTGCTGCTGTCTCTGTGTCTGCCTCTGTTCGTTCTGTCTCTCTCCTTGCTCTGTCTCTCTCTCTGCTACTAATGAGGTTCTTAGTGGCTGTCAGTGCAGCCTGGAGATGCTGGAGGGTCTAATGGAAAGTCAAAAAGATGCAACCTGAGGAGCAGGAGGAGGTCTCCAGGTCTGGGAGTCAGCAGGGTTTAGGTTAATTGTACGAATAAATATAGCACACATAACAGAGGTGATTTGTCATCATTTGATAAAGAAGCATCTTCTTTTCCGTTTATGTGGGCTCATGTGTGTATGAGACGTGGAATGGATGTCAGGCAGCAGTGTGTGTAGCTGCTGGGTACTCCCTGATTGCTGTCTCACAAGCTGACATGTTTCCCTCCACCTGCTGAGACAGGCCCCGCTGACAGAGATACTGAGAGATCATTAGTGTAAGCCCTCCTTGACATAGCCGTCTGAACAAGCCCCCCCTCTCTACACCTCCTCACCTCTCCTGTTGCTCCACTGCCTTCAGTTTTGTTCAGTTTGTCCCCTTCCCCCCAATCTCATCATTCTCCCTGTTAACGTTGCCCCCTTACAAGTCTGGTCATATTTTCCCTCTGCCTGCCCATCTAGCCACGGCAATTAGTTTCTGGATTCTACCTATAATTGCCAGAGTTTAGTTTATATTACATCACTGAAACTAAATGTGAGACTGCTGTGAATGGGGAGTTGAAAAAACTAAAGCTTGTTTGCTTTTTAGGACTCATTTGTGCTCAGGGGTGTCAAACTGATCCAGGAAAGGGCCGCTGTTGCTGCAAGTTTTTGTCCCAATCAAGCACAGCTGAATCAAATCATTCAAATCACCTCAGCTGTCTTCACTCAGTTGATTAATTGTATCACCTGTGCTTCTGCTTGGTTGGAATAAAAGGCAGCAGCTGTTGCCTGGATCAGTTTGACACCCCTGCCCTACATGATATGACCATCACTGCCCACATACTTCCATACGTCCTTTATGTTGACAAGCATTATGTCCACAGAGGGCAGTGAGCTAAGGGTCAAAAGGCTCTAACAACAACAGACACTATTGCTTGTCATTAAGTCAATGAAAATCAGTTCCCCTCCCTGTACAAAAATCTGTTGCACTTTAGAGCTGTAGTTACTAAACTCAGTTATATTTTACATCCAGAAGCTAAATAAGATTCAAGAACAGATTCAGCTTTATTGTTACTGCACAGAATACAAGTACTGAACCAGCTACATGCAGTAAATTGTCATTTTCTGCCTTCTTGTCTAACCACATCCCCACTTCCTCAGACTATTACCATGGTCCCTTTGTTGCCATTTTCCACTTGTTCACCAGATGCCTTTCCCTCCATTCCCAGTCACAACCATCTACACACCTGTTCCCACTTCCCTCATCTGCTCTGCTGGCCCCGCCCACCCACTTCACCCAATCTTGCACCTGCTTCCCATTCCTTCTGATTATCTACCACCTCAAACCTTGGTCCTCTTTTAGTTCTGTTGCAATGCTGCTTTCTGTTTGCAGAAAGCATTATTAGATGTCCTTCTGGATGTCAGAGCTCAGCCACCCCACTGACGAAACTCATTTCAGCAGCTTGTGTCTTACTACGGTGGACAAAAAATTTTGCACCACAGAAGTGCCATTAAATAATATAATAGAATTATTCCCCACTTTCACTGAGTTTACTATTTGAATCACTCTCTGTATATTGAATGGCAATTTTTTTTTTTTACATAATATCACTGTTGGTATGAAAGCCAACACAAAAGTTTAATTATTTTCTGTTTAGTCAATGCTGGGGGAAATGTTTTATTAATTTGCTCTGGCTGACACTGCAAACCCACCTCCTCACCTGCATCGCCCTATCACACACCTGTAGTTGGAGTTCCTCATCAGTGTAGTTGCAGGCTGCTTTGTGTCTGTCAGTCAGTCTATTACCTGCCTGGTTCCCAAACAGTCAAATTTAGGTTACTGACCACAAAGTAATTCAGTCAGCATCACAAACAGAACACATACAATGCTGTCCGGTGTTTCAGTGACTTACTGAGTAACTGTCTGACAAGCAGTTAGCTGAGAAGATTTGTTCTCAATCTAACTACCCATGTTGTTGTCAGCTTCAGCAGGCAGCAGCAAACATGACCTGCCATGGCAGTAATGGTGGCGCTGCTGCATGACCTAACACATGGCTTAACGCGGATGTCTGATTTGTCCATATAAAACATCCAGAGCTGTATGGAAATCACCCAATAATTCCTGAATAAGCTCATCCTGGCTGTGCCTGCTTTCCCCTTTGTTAACAGGGTTCCAATCCCAATGAGATCTCAGTGGATTTAAGTGTTTAAATAACTATAAGTTGTTGCGCCAATATAAAATAAAAAATCAATTAAATCCATTGCTTATAAACATGATTTTTTTATTAAATGCAAAATATATCCTCAAACAAATTAAGAAGGCCACCACATGGCTGTGTTGTCACTCATGGATCAAACAGTCTTTATATCTATCTACCCATATTCACACTGTAATTTCAGCCTTTTACGAAGAAAAAAGTGATACATTTCCTATAACTAATCCCCTCATGGTGGGTATGATGTTTATAATCTCTGCTAATTAAAGATAATGCTGTATCTTTCTGACATCATAAATGTTGGTTCATAAAAGCAAAAATAAAGACATTTGAGGATGTGAATAAAAATTAATTAGCGAGAAAAAGATCAGTAGGCTCTATCAAGAGACAGATAAAGATTTAAAGTGAGCGTGCTTGTGTTTGTATCGTTAATAAAGTGAAGTTTAAGCATGTGGATCAAGGCACACTCCACGCTCCATGAAACCCAGTCCAGACCCTTTTTAAACAGCATGACCTCATAAACCACAAAGACCAGTTTAACTGTCCAACAAAAGCAATGAAACTTCCATAAATATTATCAGGGCTTGTTACAGCAAGCTAATAAGAGGCCTTTGGAAGAAAAGGATCACATAAATAGCTCTCATACAGCACAATACCAGTTAGCAAACTCTCAGCTTTCATTAAATTATACATTTTCATACAGTCCCACAAGATCATGACTTGGTGACTGACTGAGCCTAACAAATCATGGCATATGGACCAGAGAAGGCTTTAAGGGTTTCTCAGGTTTTATGAGGGTGAAATTAGATCATTCATCAGGGTCAGGAATGAGGAGGTTATGCCTCTTTGAACGCTGCCCAACATGAAACCGAAAATATTAGACAGTCTCTTGAGTTTGGAAGAATATTAAAAACGTTTTACTTCCCTGATTACAACATTACACATCAATGGTTATGCAATTGCTATTTCACACATTCCTGCCTCCACAATGAGTTGAGTTCGGAGGATGAACAAGGTTTCTTGTAAACATGAGTCAGAATTACATTTATTCAACATATAAGGACACTAACTTAGCATTTCATGAAAGCACTTCCTACATGAAAGGTCATTTGATGTTAATGTATACTTTTCAATGAATATAATGCTCTTTTATTATTACTTTAATGGACATAATGTGGGCTTTCTGGTGATCCTGTTACATAAGTGTATGTTCTAAAGGAGTATACCATCAATTTACTATTCAGTAAGTTGGTGTACTCGAGTTGGAATGAAAAAATAAGTTGTCAAAACTGATGCGGCAGAGGCTGAAATATCCTAACTTTTACTCCTTAATATAGGTCAAGCTCCAACAACATATACTGTAGGCTTTGTTTTGAAAAGATCCTAAGTGGATCTGAATTCAATTGAAGCCATTTTACAACTATTTCCACCAGCCACATAATGCTCGAAGCCACGGCTGTCAAACTAATCAATCAAAGGGCCGAGTGGCTGCAGGTTCGTGTTCCAACCAAGCAGGAGCACAGGTGAAACTAATTAGTCAACTGAGTGCAGACAGTTCAGGTGATTAGAATGATTTGATTCAGGTGTGTTTCTTCTTAGTTGGAACACAAACCTGCAGCCCCTCGGCCCTTTCTTGGATCAGTTTGACACCCATGATCTAGGCATAAGAAATGTAACTGAACACATATATGACGACACATTATGACATTGAAAAATAGACACTTTTGTTTAAGAATCAAAATATGTTAAATGAAATATGTAAAAGAATATATGAAAATTGCATATAAAGGTAATTACCATAGACTGCAAGTTCCAATACAGTTGAGTGTACAGTAGTTTCCAATATTAATTTTGACGTCCAGATAATAACACTTGATTTTCCCCACTAGATGGCACTGTCAGTCAAATAAAGCTTGGTACAAGACCCGGCAGCTGCACAGTGGAGTGAAGGGTCAGTGCACCAATGTCATATCTCTCCTCAATGTGCCTCTCCACATGCCACTTCTACATCTTGCTCTGGATTAACATGTCAGTCATGATGAGTAATATTTTGATCTAATGGTCAGTATCTGGGACGGGTCATCTCCCTGTCGATATTTGTACAGTAAATGATCTTGGGTCTCTATGTTTATGTATTCCATAATTTAGAAAGGTTAGCAGTGCACAGTGTCAGTTTGTCGGCTTGGAAAATTAATTAGCCCTCAAGGGCCATTTCAGAGCCAGTACCGTGCCATGCATTAGCCCTCCGGAAGATTCCATGTGGATCTGGCTATTGGGCGTTCAGTGAGGCTTAAAGGTCTGGCTACTGTTCAAGACACAGAACATGTACCCAGAATTTGGTGCATTGCTGGACAATGACAACGCCATTCCTGTAGTGGGAACAGGAGACCGGATCTGTTCTCTCTCTAACCTCTTCCATTCTGCCCCTCCTGACACCCTCAGATCTCAGCCCTGCTAAACTGACGTGCCCCAGCAGCCAGACAAGCAGACAGGTTGTACCAGAGTCTAGGGGACCACATGCTGCTAGGAGCCTCGCCTTTGAACTTTAACAGTGGCTCCTCTGGAGAGGAAAGAGCTATGTTATAATACACCGTGTAGGATTTTTATTAGAGGTTGGTGCAACAACATGCAGGAAGAATGAAATACTACGTTGACCGGACGTAATATCTGACATGAACACATTCATTCATCTGTGATCATAAGGGTCCATAGATTTTTTATTTTTTGTACACAGAAACTGACAATAAGCGGATCTTTGTGTAGACATATTCATCCGAGACACCTGTCCCCAGGCAATGTGTTCTTATAAAAGGATTTCTATGATTTCCTACAGAAAGTAATGCACAGCAACACCACCGTTCGGTAAGGTTGAGGCACCAAAATGATTACTCGTGTAAGGTTAAGAAAAAAAGAGTCAGAGTTAGGAATGTGCCCAAATAATTAGGGAAAGCAGTAAGCACCAATAATGAGCTTGTTATTTAGGGATATAAAGCTTATGTCTCTTGAAATTATGAAAAGTAGGATGTGGAAATATACTTACAAATTATGTGCAAATACTAATTCAATTTGGTGCTTTAAAGGCATACAACAGACATTGCCAATGAATATGAATTGAATTGAATATAATATTTATTGTTTGATATTAATATGACTTATTTCTTTCTGAATACAGACAGGTCATGTTGTTGGTTGAACAAATGCACATTTGGCTAATGACATTAGGTTATAAACTTCCATATATAACTTCCAATGGGATACAAACCGGACAAGAACACCAGTCTCCTGGTTGAAAGCTGGGGTTTGTTCAGACTATCCATCTCCCCTACTGCCCCCCCTCACTGGGCACAGTTTAGTAGGAATGCTATGAAATTTCAGTGAACCACTTTTCAGAGGAAATCACACAAAGTGTTCATAAGAACAGCCTGCCCCAAGGCTCATTTAACTATTACAGATTGCTTTCAGTGAGACAAGATAAACAGTGGAAAACAAAAAAAAAATGTCTGACCAGTTGTTGTTTAACTCATGAATGACATTTGTTCAAATCAGATTGCTGGAAGACATTTACATAGTGAAGGAAATTGCCGGGAAATGTCACAAAGAATTAAAGGGTTTTGATAGGGCACTGAGAAATGCTGCTTTTTTGTACTCCCTGGCATTTTGGCATTTTGAGGCTTGAAAGTCAAATGGATTTCATTGATTTGTCTTCATGCTGGATGTTCCCCAGCCGCTCCGCTCGCAATAGTGACTCTTATTGTTGCTTCTGCCAAATGGGCTTTTTGTGACGGCAGAGACGAGGGCTGAGGAAGGCTGTTTTCTTCAAAAATGCACAAATGCGGCAGCTTTCATTTTGTGAGGAGTCGAACCTGCCCATTAAAGTATCGCTATCCTAATAAATAATGAGTTTATAGCAAGACACTGACTATCTTCTTTCTGGTTATGAAATTCACATCTCATGAGTCGTCTCAGCACTAAAGGTTTAGATCCATTAGGGGGCACTAGATTATAATGAAACACTTTGGAGCCAAAGGTAGAGGCAGTAAAACCCATAAGATCCCAGTTGATATGTGCACCTTGTGGTGAAGAAATAATAATAAAAACTGTGGCAAAGATGCAGAAATTGAATATCAAAGGAAATATTTCCAGTGTTCCAGTACTGACCTTCATTTACTCCCTTTTTGAGCTCAATCAGCTGGAGTCTGTTGTTCAGAAACTTTTTAGATTTGGCACCACTCTGAGTGGAAATGTACAGCTGAAATAAAAAAAGACCCCTGCTGGTTAGGTGTAGAGATATTTCAAAAGCCTATAAATTTCCCTGAACAACAGAGTCCATTCAGTGGCTAAACAAAATGATATTCACGGGAGATTCGTAAAACACCAGATTTTCTCCTTCACACTTCATTATGCCTCCTACTGAAAGCACAGTGTTGCTTGTAAAATATATATCTTGGCTAATGCATGCTATGTGCTAATTTGTCCAAATTGATTTTTGGCAGATTTCAAGAAAAATGAGTTGAATTCTCAGAGAAAAAACAACAACCACACAGTTCTGACTGGATCTTATTCTGGAAAGCAACTGTGTGAATAATCAGGTTATTCTGCTGGGGAAAAAAAGTCTCTAACAAGAGGAAGAGGATGTGATCCGGAGCACAGTCCTCAGGTAGGATTTGACCCAATTGTCTGTGATGCATCTCCATTTAAATGCTATCTGACGTCTTTCTGTTTTACACTGCGACCATTAAAGTGGGATGAGGTCTGTGAGTAAATGTCTTCGCCGGACGTCTCATCATTATTCCTACATTTATTAAATTAGGATGATTTATGGCTGGTTTGTATGGAGCATAGTATATTACCTAAATGACTATTTAACTGAACACAGGAATTTCATTAACTTCTGACCTCCAAAGCACGGATTGTATTGCATCAGTGCAGCCGGAGGAAGGCAACTGCTGGACTTGTTCATGACTTCAGTACAACTTCCTCTTATGGGACTCTATTTTTGGATTATGTGGTGCAATATTTCATACTATTATTTCATGCTCTGCAGTGTCCAAGCCCATTGGTTCTAACTGAAAACATAAATCTTAGTTAATAGTTTCCTTAAACCATAGTTCTCAAATGAAAGTAAATAAGGATTTTGTGTGGATGATTTTCAGACCAAGTATTAACTGTTGCTGGACAGTGCTGACTAGCGGTCTTTATGGGTCCAAAATGTTTGATATGTGGAAAAACCTACCTGAAGTCTGTGTGCAAAAACTCATTTTCTAGTGGGAAAGACCCAGTAGACCGGGTCATGCTCAGACTTGATGAACAACCCCGTTGATAATTAAAGAACAATACAAATTTCACAATGTCTCTCAATCAAAATGATAAAAAAAAATAAATTACGACATTGTGAAGTATTGTGGGAACATTGGAGTTGTCGTCATCATTGTTGAACATCTGACATGTCTCAGGCAGTAATAACTTCCACATACAACTTAATGTATTAAAGCTTTATTCATGTTATGTCAATTCATTCTCATGAAACAAGGCAATCAGAAATAGCAGAATTCACCCCACAGCGCCCTCTGTTGGCCAGCGGATGTATATGCAGCGGACACACAGACAGACAAACAGATACCGCTGCCCAAAACAATACTTCACTCCCACTCCGTGGGGTGAAGTTATAACTGCAAGAAATGTTAACCAATGTAACATTAACCTGACAAGTTACCATTGGTTGGTACCATTGGTTGAGTCACCTACCAATTCAGCTACTGTAGCTAACATTATGTGGCAGATTCAACTGTGTGGTAGGGTTAGGGTTAGGGTTAGCATGGTGACCCTGGTTGTGATACTATAACATTACCGTTTACATTAGCTTGATTCCTTGTTGCCACTTGTTATAGTAGCACATGGTAGTTGCTGAATCAGTATTGAAATATTATCAGTAAATTGGGTCTCTGGTGTGGTTAGGGTTAGGGTTAAAGTGGACGTGACACCTATGACAGATGAATTCAAAATGAAATGCACTAATTACAAATTTCTCTGGTTTGGAACTTTGTTGAAAACATTTGAGGTTGTATAAGAACACAACTCAACAAAATATATAACATAAGATGACATTTTAAAGCAGAAATGTAACATTTAATGCTTAAAAGACCAGATCTAACATGCGGTTAACCTGAACAGACAGTAGTAAGAGAACACCAGTGTGCAGCAGCATGATGATTAATCAATTAATAGACAGTTGCAGTTGAAAAGAGCAGCAATATGATAATATTATCCTGAGAATGAATGTTTGTAGAGACTAATTCCAAAACTAATTTGTTTATATGCTTCAAACACTAATTAATACATACTGTTTAATTGAAAGGGATGGTTATGACGTACCATGTGATCAGAGTAGATACTCAGTAGGCTCAGATCCATTATGGTTCTAGTCAGGTATTGACACAGACCTGAGACCCGTGGCAGTCAAACAAGACCACATCCGACCCAATTACACTGAGTAGAATTTGGAGCCGGTCCAAGGCGGCTCCCACGTTGGGTCTCTTTTCCTCATGCAGAACAGAGTGGATCTGTGAAGACTGGTAGTGCTGAGTCAAGATAAACAACAGTGGCCACGGTAATCAAGGAACATGTCACCCAGTGTTACAGAGTAGCTCACTGATGCGTTTTAAGAAGCTGCACACACACTATAACACGTAATAACAGGCTGTGCTTGTACAGACAACACCTGTTAAGATCAGGCCATTGCTAGTTTGGGGTCATTTAATGAGAAGAAAAATGCAGAATATCACCAGACATCAAATTTAAATAAATAGACTAAATTTAAATACTATTTTTCTACTTTCAGCCGTGTGAAAGTACACACATAAAAAGAATGTATCTACTCTTATGATCACGAGACTGCTTTTAAAATGGGACACCTCATTAAGGGCCTTATTTTTTCAAACTGACCCCGAGGAGTCAAATCTATCTGTGCATATAGTACATGTTAATGTTGTTTATTGCTTAATTTTCAGGCTTCTTCTTATTCTCAGAGAATATGTGTGTACAAAATGTAAAAAAAAACCCACACATCTTAGTGCCTAAAAAGCTGTCTCTTTTAGCTCTCCTCCCAAAAAAGGGCAGTCTGCTCTGATTGGTCATTGTTTCCTTCTTTTTTGTCATCTGCGCTGTCATTGCAGCCAGGGAATGACAGTAACCATATGAAATTCCTGATGTTTCGTTTAAGGACAATTTCTAAATACAGGCTGTGTGCATTTCTCTGTGGATTGAGCATTTGGATACTTCCACAGTATTTATATTGCACTTAGACCTGCTTTATGTTAAAAAAACAACAACAAAAAAACATGGAAATTTGACTTTTTTACTCTATGGGACCAATAAGAATCCCCATTAGAAGCAGGCTGTATGTCCTTATCCAGTTATTTGCCATATGTTATGGAGAATTCAAAAATGCCATTGACCTGTATATGATGGTACATTTACGAAAATTGCTTCTTGGAGCCGGGAGCATTATGGGAAGAGTGGCTGCACCTCTTGAGCTTTAGCTATGCCTAGAGGCATATGGCAGCATATCAGTATAGCCAAACATATTCATGTAACTGTTTATATTACAAGCAGTCTTATGGAGGTTGCTGGAACAGTTGGAAGTAAAAGGTTAAAGGGGCTATCAATAAATATTTCAAATTGACTAAATTCCAATTTAATATTACAAATCCAATGACTACACACAAAAAAAGATGTCTGTCCAGCACATGCATTGTTTATTACTTGGCAGTGAGGTCAGATCTGTATGAAAATGTACTTGGCAGGTGATTGATTAATGGCACAAGACAGAAAGACAATACAGAGGGCTTTATACAAAATACGGTCATGTATTTAAAAAAACAAAAAAGTGGGTGAGGGGGGTTACCAATACATTTGACCACCATTTTTATTTTGTTCACAATGATTCCCTTGATTTACTGATGTTTATTGATGCTACATGTAGCTTCTTTAACCCTGAAATTATGCATACATGACTGCACACAGAACACATGAAAACAAAAATGTAATACAGTGCAGCTACATACATGAGGCAATATGTCATGGATATATATTGGTGTTCCGTACCTCTGTGACTTTCCTCAGAAGTGTGTCTTGAAGGGAGCAGAAGATTCATAAGATGAATATAAAGAACTTCACATGCTGAGATGCATACATGAATGAGAATGTCCCCCACACCGACCGTACATAATCAGCCAGCCATGTTCCTTGATTGTTCTCAGCAGAGCCTCCGCTGAATTCAAAGCGTCCTTTTAAAACCCATGGAATTCACCTGGGACGAGAGTGGGGGAAAGAAAATATTTCCAGCCCACATTACCTGGAGAGTCATTTTTCAGCCAGGGCTGCGTGAGATTTGGTTAAGCCTTCCCGTGTCTCCCTCGTGCCCTGAGGTCATGTCAGACGGACAGGTCGGCTAGATATGTAAAACTATTCCACAGATCCTGAGCCTGGGGTTAAAGGAGAGGGGGTCAGGCATGAACTCGCCTCCTCTCTCAGGGTGACACAAGTCTGTAAATGGCATTAACTTGGAATATATATCGCATCACTATTGCCCTTTTCTATGCTCATGCGGAGGTTATGCCGCCGCTCAATTCAAGACCAATGTGAGGTGCATTAATTATGAGCTCGGAAACCTGACTGGGTATGAACTATGTATGTGAATGAAATATGTATCTGTGTGCTGTATGTACACATGACTTTGCCGTCAGTTTGTTTTATTCCTCCAGCCTTCAGCTCCCTCCATCCCACTGTGCGAGTTGACAGGGCTGTTCATTCCACTCGGGATAATGATGTGGATGTCATGAATTGTATTGGCAGCTGCCAATGTCGATACAGCATTATGGAATGAACCAGTGTTTCACACAGTATCTTAATCTGATTTACAAGGCTCCCTGCTTCCTGGGCAGCCAGGATGCTGCAGGGTCGGCCAAAGTCAAGGAAACAAAGTAAATATAACAGACAGAATGCCCTTCTTCTGCCGCTCATGAGGAATGGTATCCAACATGGATGGGACCGGATTGAGGTGTGTGACTCAAAGAGGACCTTTTATGCTCATTTGCAGGGTCAAGTACTTTGGGTTTCTACTAGAACATAAAAAAAAAACTTTTTTTCTGATACAACATGGTTAATGCACCTGTTTTAACATTGCTGATCGGTCAGCGTTCTACTTAGGTCTTCCACATCTGTGATGTTGGTGTTTCGATACCATAATTGCAGCTGGCAAATTAGTGTAACTGAATATAGAGGCACTTCCTACTGTGAAGAATAATCAATAAAAGCATGAGAGAAAACTTCATAATTGAAGCATACTCCAGCAGGAATGTGATCCGAAATTACCAACATCTGCACAAAGAATATAGGTTTCCCAGCTGTACCCTAATCCTAACGGAAAATGTGAAAAACTTAACCAGGAATTACTTTTATATATGTTTACTAATGAAGCTTTGGCCATATTTTTTTATGCGCTTTAGATATTGTAACATTATAAATATGAAAATAGGTAAGCATAATAGGTCCTCTTTACGCTAAAATAATGGTGAAATATAACACAAATCCTGGCTTGTCTTCAATTTAGCTAGCATTTGTTTTGTGTTTAATACTGGATTCACAGCAGAAACTGCAGTCACCTATGAAACTGAGTGATCTGCTGCACATTCTCAGAAGTGGTAGTCTGCCATTGTACAACACATACAAAGGCCTGAGACATGGCTTTTACAACCGTATTGTATTGCTCCTGCTGGCACTGCGGTGTTCTGTGCATCAATCCCATGCAAATTGCCCCACTCTTCTTTTTTTTTCGAAAGCACACCCAAACACTCCCCACCTCATACATATACACACATAAACACACATAGCAGCACTTCCCCCAGCATCCCTTTTACGTGATATCATTAGCTATAAGCAATTGCCTGACAGGCAAAAGGCAGAGCGCCAGTTTTTCTCTTTTTTGTTGTTGTTGCTGCTGCACATAAATCTAAAGACCACATATGCTGCTGTCTTTTACGCAATTATTCCCCCAAACATGTCTCTTTCTTTCTCTCACTGCATGGCTTGAATCAATTAGTACAGGAGCGTTTAAGCTGCGGTACGTCGCCCTCCCGTCTGTTTTAAGATAACTAGGGAGCTTTTAATTTTGGACCACTTTGCAATTGTGAAATGTAAAGGAGCTGACAGGCAGGGAATGGCTGTTATTTACAAGTATGGCACGATAGAGGTAGTTTAGTATGCAGGCCACAGCATCTGTAACAATACAATTTCCTTTCAACAACAGGGTGATTTCCTCTTTAGGGAGCCAGTGTTGGCACGGAAGAAAAACCCCCACACTGAGTCTTAAGGTTAGCTCTTGGAGCCATTTAAATCGAGCCGTGTGTCCAATGTGACGCCAAGCCTTGCATCAGATGAGACAATACAGCAGGGTTGTTGGTTTATTGGAATTCACATATGCAGGGACACATATGGACACTCATACAGAATGAGGGAGCTGGTTGTCTCACCACAACTTGTCTCTTTTATCTTTATTTAGCCAGTCAGCGATTGAGGGCGATGTAGAGTGTGGGAGACACCAGAGAGAGGACTGTGCAGGGATTTGATCCTGGGCCACCGGGGTTACATGTGATTACAGAAGCGAGGATCTTAATGAATACACCATCTTTGGGCAGCTTTTGCAGCTTCTCTCTGCGGTGCAGGAAATTCTCAGAGCGCAGTGTACCTAATTATTGCTCCATGTCTCTGCTTCTGTGGAGCAGCTTGGCGTTTGGTCGCTTTACTGAGGGGAAATTTAAGTGGAATTATTGAGGGAGGTGAGTGAGTTATTATTCCCATTTCCAGGAATTTACCAGCTGGTCTTTGGACTCAGATCAGCAACTTACAATAACAAATTTGCATCTGTTAAATATTGCCGACATGGAGAATAAAATTAATAACCAGTTCTCTCCCTTTTGCTTTATGAAGTAGAACATGTTAATAATATACTAGAATATATTGTAACATGGAGAAATGTTAACAGTGTTAACGTCAACATAACAATGATTGACCTGGAATTTTAAGTATAGACATGACATGTAGATTATCATTTAAAGCCACTGGATCCACTGGGTCACTGTGGCCATAACTGAGAACTGATTGCCCAACCATAAATTAACTGTATGAAAGAAGTGGATGTAGCCACCATAATGTCACACATTGGTTTGTGGACTACTGTTTTGAAGTCTTGAGTTTGACATTTTGGCCATCTCCATATTGGTTTTCTAGAAGAAGTTACCACATTCGGACAACAAGGTGAAACTTGGGAGGAGGTTGCTAAGTTATCAGCTAACGGTAGCGGTAGCTTTCTTGCTTGGTTAGCAGGGAGTATCCATAATTACGTTTGAAAAGCCAGCTCCATAGAGGGTCTTTTTGTATAACTGGAAACTAAACAAGGCATATTACTTACAGTAACTGAGAACATGCTGTGAAAGTCAAAGTTCACATAGCGCACTTATCACAGTCACACCGTAGCCATGCCCTTTAGCATATCCTGCTGTTTCATCTATTTTCTTCAAACTAGGATCAAAATGTACAAGAGCCTCATCATGCTGTATTGAAGAAGACTTGAAACTACGGACTGAAACCATAAACTAAATTGAAAAAGCTTCACTTAGGTAATAATTAAGTAAATAAAGTGAACAATAGAGCCACTTTCTCATAGAAATTATTACAATCTGACTTCTTTTGGCAACCAGAGTTGCTCCCTGCTGGCCTTTAGAAAGAATACAGATTTAAGGCACTTTTGCATTGGCTTCACTTTTTAGACATGGACGCTGCCACTTGGTACTAGTTTACAAGTAGGTTGACTTTAATTGACTTCTGGATGTAAAAAGGGTCTTAAATATGCACATGATGGCTAAATACATATCACACTTAAAGACTGAGACTTAAACTCTGTATCCCAGGCAAAAAGTCAATGGGTTAAATTCATGCAAACAGTTTTCAAACAGTATGTTTTACTTTTGACGTTACAAGAGAAAAGGCTTTTAGGATAATGTGTTTGGCTGGGGCTGATGGAGTGTCAACTTCCCTAAATCCAATAAACGCAGGGCAGAGCTCTTAACAGTTAAGGGATTATGGTAAATGCCAAAACATAAAATAACAGTTGCACAAGTAGAGAAGAGTCAGAAAACACACTCAGGAATGTCAGTTAGTCTTATCCAGCTAAAGTTTGCTAGCATTAGCCAACACCATTAGCCTGGCAAGCATTTGAATCTGCTGAGCTCGTATTTTATTTGCTCTGGCAGATAAGTCTGGTCACTTTTACATTCAGACAGATCCACGTATGCTTGGAATGGGTCAATCACAACCATTTATCTCATATAAGTGGTTTGATCAGATGACTGACATCTAGCACAACTCACGAAACATAGAGTGCAAAGCGCTTCATCACATATTCTGTGGCCCTGATTGGTTGGGGGTCACGTTTGGTTGCGCTGATTGTTAGCAGATCTAATCTTTGGCACTGTGGCTTGTGCCTGTTAACAACGCTCCTTGGAAATAAAGAATTAGGAGAGCGGATCCAGACATAAAACACATTTGTAAATTAGTCTGGAGATGCCAGACCAACCAAGTAAAGCTGTATCAGCAAAACACTTGAGTCTGCAAGAAGGCTGGTGTGCCTGTGACTGCCCCAGCGACCCTCAGACTGGCGTACAGGTTTTGTTTTATTGATAAATATTTCAACTTTTCATTTTAAGAGGAAGAACATGTGATAACATGTTCTTTCAAATGCTGGTTTTAATAGAGGCTGAGTTGTTCATTTTTTAATCCAAATCTCATTAGTTAGCTACATAGGTAGAACAACAACAAAAAAGAATGCAAATAGAAATTCAGGAACAGGACAGGAACAGCATCAAAGACCTGTTATATTTAGTCCATTCAGCGAATAACAACACTATTCTTATTTTGGTAGATGTCTTGTTTGGTGTGTTGATTTTATTTTAAGTTGTTTAAGTTTCCATTTCCCAAAAATGATTTCCGTCTAGCTATTTCCGTGTTAACACTCAGCTGAAATGGTTTTGACATGAGAAGTGGAGAACCCAGAAACGTCAGAGTGTCCAGGATATATTTGGGTCAGTTCAGTGCTCTGGCACAGAGGTGTGACATACCCACATTGTGCCAGAACTGGCACACTGCTGTGAGCGCCCCAGCTTGCTCTCTGCTACTCAGGTTTTCAGCCCAAGTCTGCGACTCACCCATATGGAAAATCACTTCCCCTATAACCCCCACTGCCTCCCTCCTCTGTCTTCTGCCCAGTTAATGTGTTGACATGGCCCACAGAGTCACCTGAGGGGAAAATACAGAATCTCCTGAGTCATTGCTCCAGTTCTTTTTCCAGAAGTGTGACAACGGGCCAAGACGTCAGGGTTTGGCATTTTCCCCATGCTTAGCTCTGCCTGTCCAACATGCTGGAAGCTAAATGCCATCAGAAGGGTATGATCATCAAAGTGGTCATTGCCTAAATGAACTGTTTCCTTAATGTTGTGGGGGAGGTTTATTTATGAATGTGTTGAAATCCGCCTCTGGCCTGGCTCACACTATATCGACATGGTACACACTGACATAAATCTACAGGCAGTCTCGCTGCATTTCTCCTGATTCTTGATACAGAGCATTATGCAGGAGCCTGATCGTATCTAATTGAAAATGGAAATGAATCACATGGAAAATGTGAAAATGAAATTAAAGTGAGGGAGGTAAGCGCTGACGCTTCCCTGAGGACGGCGAACCACAAGGCACCAGCCTTGGTTACATAACTGTTTTCCCTCTGCTCCCTTGGCAAAGAAATGAAAACACACATACACATTCACTCACACAAACGCCGACCAAAAGCAATTAGGACTGAGGAAATAACAGGGAGTGCGAGTCTGTGGACGAGTTTTTCCATCAGTGCTAGCTTCTCTGCAACTGGAGCTACGGCACCAGAATAACACTGAGTCAGTGGAGTGTCCCTCAGAGAGCGGTAAGCCCACTACTAACCATTTATTTGGGCCATGATGGAGCGCAAAACCACACTGGAAAGTGTGTCCTTTTTTATTGTATGTTCTTGTATTTCCAAAGTGTCCTCACAAGCATAGGGATGAGGGAAATTGAGGTTGAAACTGAGATGTTGCCATTCAATCACACTCACTTTCGGTGAGTACTGGTCTTTTTTTAGACCAGAGGACTGGGTTTAGTGTTGTAATTCTTGGATGATGTGTAAGTTTAACCTCTTTAACCCCTCAAACAATTTGACAATCCCATAAAACAAACTTGTGTGAGGAACAATACTGTTAAAGGTACAGAACTTAATTTTTAAAGCTGCTATAATTAAGATCTGTCTAATGAAATAGGATGAAATCACAATATATAATGCTGCTCATGGTGAAAAAATAATAATCACCTGACTGCAGGCTAATTTAGTCCTAGACCTTTATAGTACTTTCATTTAATTCTTTTGATTGTCTAACCCACAACCTTTTTTTTTCTCACCACTCTCACAGCAACATTTTCAGCCCCAGCACGAAGCTGTTTTCAAACCCAGGGACCAGAAAAAAAGTTTTGGCATTGTACGTTTCTGTGGTTTTCCGTTTTCAGCACCCTATAGTCTGTATGAGACACACCGGGCTGGTGGCTAAATATAATTACATTTTAAAGTTGTTGTTTTTTTTAACCTTAACCAAGTAGTTTTATTTATTTATTTTATTCCTAGAAAAATTGCATTATTAATTGTTGTTGATTGACAATTAAAGGAATCAGAAACCTGCACAGAAGTGTTTACGTTGCTCATTGACAAATGCTTGTCAGGTGGGTGCAGTAGTTTGATGCAGTAGTGTGTTAAATGTAAGCTATTGAAATGGACAGTGGAAGATTGTAATACAATGCATGTATTCCATGTCACAATGTGTCACTGAATATGTTGCAGCTAGACTAGAAAAATCCCAAACATAATTATACAGTATATGACAGTGTTGGATATATTGGAAATATTTGTTTTATATGACTGGCTGCATTTTTCAGACAAAGTGTTGTTTTCTCACAAAACCTAACTTTTGATCATATTCATTTTCTAGTGTTCGAGAACTTTTTGTTTGTGACAACCTTGATTAGATGAAAATCATTCTCATGTGTGTGTGTGAGAAAGCGTGTGTGTGCACTTTGCCATGGACACTCCTTCTGACTCACAGTCCAGTCACTCTTTTGCACGTCCTGTCCCTCCGGCCCCTCCTCCCAGTGTCCAACCCCCATCCACCCACTCACCCTCCAACCCTTTCCCATCCTCCTCCTCTTCATCCTCAGCCTCTGACTCACAGTGCCAGTATCCTGTGACACTTTCAGGATGATCACACCACCACCACCACCACTTCCCTCCTCCCCCACCCCCCTCTCTCTTTCTTTCTTTCTTTCTCTCACACATACACATATGCACACACAATCTCTGCTCACAGACTTGCCCAGTGTTAAGTCCCTGGCTTAGTCAGCCTCTGAGCAGAGCCCAGGCCCTGCTGGGAAAGAGAGGCCGGGCAAGCCCCAACAGAATGCTAATGATGTCATTAACCTCTGTACTCCGGGGTCGGGGGGTAAAGTGGCTCTGAAAGGCAAAGATCACGTCACTCTTTCACTTACTCATTACATATTTACTATTAGACATGCACACAGGTGCCCCACAAAAATAGGCCTGTGTGGAAACGATAAAGTAAGCCTTTTTATTACATTAAAACATAATGAGTGCACTGATAGCCGTACTTGTTTGGACACTAAATCTTTTGATTACAGTCTTGGCCAGGGTGCTCTCTCTTCAAAGAGACTGTGTAGAGGAGTCTGTACACACAATAATTTAGAATTAACAGAAAAGGAACAGATGAATACATGAGCAAGATGCATTCCTAATAATAAAACACATTATTGGAGCAGCCAAGTGGCCAAAAAAATCAATTATTGCAGTTTTAAGAAAATAAGCCTATTTTGATTATTTCAGTCCATTATTTCAGTATTTGTGCTTGGTGTTTGCCTGTCTTTCTACGATTAATATTAATATTTAAGCCATACATAGATTTAAAAAAAAAAGGAATAAATTAATCCATCATATGACAATGATTTAGCTTTTTACGAGCTAAGTTAACTTAGCAAAACTGGTTACTTGTCATTGACATTGTCTCTCAAATACAACTTTACATTCAACTAACATTTCATTCTTACGCATCAGTTTGCTAATTGGACTGTCAACAACAACTGGCCCACAGAAGTCTACGTCTAAGCCCAGATATCAGCATAATGGATACACCAGAAACCCTGAAATATCGTAAAGGATTGATCTTCTATTCACTGATACACAATTAAGAGTTAAATATCTTAGTTGAACTTCAACAAAGACCCACTCACATCAAGTATTTTCTAAGGTGTAACAGCTTGCCTCACAGCCATCAATTATGTGAGGTAATTTCTATAAGCTCCTTTGCCCTTCTCTCAGATGGCTTAAAAAAAAAACTACCAGAGGGTCTTAGATGGAGCTGATGGCAAGGTGTGTATGTGTGACATGAAAGATAGCATGACAGAGCTCTGACGTGCTAGATAGATAAAAACATCTCTGACATAAATTGCAATATTTGTATTCATGGGTGTAATAGTGTTTTTTTTCAATATTTTGGGAATTTTTTGGACTGTAACCAAAAAATAATGAGCTTTGCACTGTGAATGCAACTCTGTGGATTTGCATTGTCAGATGAATATGACAGGTTTTGACATGCCGACTTGGATCTATATCAACACCGACAGCAGACAGCGAACCTACACATAGATTAACCTTCAGGACGGATTTTTCGGTTTGCTGCAGAGAAATCTCAGCTGGTTTCCACCCCCACAGTCCCACTGAGTGTATCAGTGCTATATCCACTCTCTCAGGACATTTCCCAGGGAGGGATACCCGCTGCACATTAGGCTTCAGCTAATAGGGTCATTGATGTCAGCTGGCCGGATGAACATCTGTCCAGTGACACACACACGGGGACACACACAACTCCGCATTAATACGTAAAATTCGACATGTTACGCAGACATACAGTATGCGAACTGACACTTAACACACACACAAACGCACACACATAGACAGGAAAACAGCAGGAGGAAGAGGAAGTGGCTGCCAAAGAGGTGGGAGATGAGTGGGCACTAAGCAAACAACACTTAGAGCAGGAAGTCCCTATAGGAAGGTTCGCTCAGAGGAAGGAAGTGTGTTGTGTGTGTGTGTGTGAGTGCATGAACATGTGCAGAGGAGGTGTGGATATAACACCATGGGTCCAGCTGACTTTGAAACCACAACAGAGTGGAGTAGATTTCTTTTTTTTTTTT